>CAUYQG010036641.1:0-11531 GCA_963574415.1 Tarsius wallacei | reverse complement strand
ATGCTCAGTGGGGTGACTGAGATGGTTGCTTCCTTGTCACTGGAGGTGTGGGAGGAAGGAGAACCCGGAGGCTCTGGGTGGGCAGGGCTGCAAATGATCCTGGATGAAGGATGAAGATCAGGTAGGAGGCTCATTGAAAGTTGGAAATGCTAGTATTTTATGGGCTACATTGTGGTTACCTTGGCCTTGCAAATCAAGAAGTTATGTGATGACAGAGTGGGCTTAAGGTCAGGGAGGATTCACTGAACTATAAGTGCTTAGTATTTGGAGTGCCTGTGTCCTTGAGGAGCAAGATGTAGAGCCCAGTCAGGTAACAAAAGCCAAGAAACGAGGGAAAGCAAGATGGTGGAACCCAGGTCTGGATCTGGGCAGTTGTCCAAGGTCTGGCTGCAGACTTTGGGAGTGTGATTTTCAGCTGCCTTTTTGGGTTCAGTTTTTCCTTTTTGCATTTGTTTCTTTTGTTTATTTTTCAGTTCCCTAGATGCATATATCCTGTGCTCAGATATGTCTAATGCCTTTCCAGATTTATAATTGCAAAGCATAAACCACTGTGAGTTTTGTTCGAGCATCTGTGGAAGCAGGCGACTAAATCTTATGAAACCCTGTTTTCTTCCTTTGAAGACATTCACATTTTATTCCTGTTGGGTTTTACGCAATCAGGTTTCAGATGGAGGATTTTGTTACTTGGCATCTTACTGTCAAAAAAGATACCTTTTGACGTACTCTTCTGAGAAATATTTAAATTCTTTTTTTTTTTTTTTTTTTTTGAGTTGGAGTCTCTCTCTGTCCCCTAGGCCTGTTTATAGCCACTGCAGCCTTGAATTGCTAGGCTCAGGAGATCCTTCTACCTCAGCCTTCCAAGTAACTGGAACCACAGGCATGTGCCGCCATGCCCAGCTAATTTTTTGATTTATTGTAGAGATGATGTCTCACCAAGTTGCCCAGGCTGGTCTGAAACCCCTGGCCTCAGGCAGTCCTCTTGCCTCTGCCTCCCAAAGTGCTGGAATTATAGACATGAGCCACCACACCTGATGAAATATTTAAATTCTGAGGGACCAGCCACTCTTCCCCACAAAGGACGATATTAGCACCATTATAAACTTGGTGCTATGATAGGAGTCCTAAATCTGAGGCCCAGCTTATTTTTGCACTTATGAAAAATATTGTGTTCTAGGTAAATGAATCCAAACAGTACAAAGGGGTATGCAATTAAAAGTCAACCTCTCTTACTCTAGACTTATTTTCTAGAAGTCAGCTGTCACAATTAGCCTCTGGGTGCCGTTCCAGAAATATCTAGGCAATATGTACAATCATTTAAAAGATTCAAATAGAGACCAGGCGTGGTAGTTCACGCCTGTAATCCCAGCACTTTGGGAAGCTAAGGAGGCCAGGGGATTGCTGGAGTCTAGGAGTTTGAGATCAGCCTGGGCAACATAGTTGAGACCTTTTCTCTACCTAAAAATAAAAAAAATTAGCTGGGTGTAGTGTGTGCCTGTAGTTCCAGCTTCTTGGAATGCTGAGGAGGAAGTATTGCCTGAGCCCAGGCGTTCGAAGCTGTAGTGAGCCATGATTGTGCCACTGTACTCCAGCCTGGGTTACAGAGTGCAACTCTAATGAGAAAAAGAAAAAAAAATCCAAATATGTCATGTTATACATATTATTCTGTACTTTGCTTGTTTTAACTAACATGTGTCTTAGTTATTTTAAATCTAACACATATAGATATTTTCCTTTAGAAAAAAATACAAACCAGCTTAGTTGAGATATTATTTGCCATAAGGAATACCATGTAATTTACCTTAAAATTCACTTTTTTTTTTTTTTTTTAATTTTATTTTAGAGATGTGGGGTGAAAATTCAGGATTAGGTATGCAAGGTAGAGTTTGGGCCTCTTTTTGGTCCCCACTTTGCCTGGTTTGAGATCAGGTATCCTTATTGATGTTGTATCCCCCTCACCCCACGCTCACCCTGGCGGTATCCTGCTATTGCCATTCTCTTTCTGCTAGTAATTCTCTTGTTTTAAGTGTGCATTGCAGTGTTTTTGGTAAATGTACAGAGCCATGCAACTATCACCACAATCCAATTTTAGAACGGTTCCATCACCCTGTGCCTATTCACAGTCGCTCCACATCCCTACCCCCAGGCAACCACTAATCTACTTACTGTCTCTCTAGATTGATTTTACTCTTTTTAACAGCCAAGTGTGGTCCATTTTGAGGAAGTACAAAAATGTATTTAACTGGTTTTTATCCAAACAAATTTAGTTTTTGCTGATGTTTTATTTTGCTGCCTTCTTACTTCCTTTAAAAAAAAAATTGGACAAGATTGAAATTTTGCCTTTGAGCCACTATTGGTTAAGAGTGATAAGGGAGCTTTAGCCAGGAGTTGTTTGTCCTGTAGGACTAGAAGAAGAGTTTAGGGGCCTGGATAATTATTTACATTTGAATAGAAACTGCCTGAGGTCGTTCTTGATAGGTGGAAGCCCCAGTACTTAATTTGTATTTTATAGATCTGGGTGAAGTGGATCTAAGTATTTAGACATGATTGGGGCTGAGGGGAATTTTTTATTTTGTTTTTCTGTTTTTGTCTCTAACTAGGAGGATTTCAGGACCTTCCTAGTGTTTAGGAGTATCTCTTAGGGTCTATTTTTCAAACCATGTCTTGTGTTGTAGATTTTGACCAACTGTTATTTATGTTTGTTTATTTACTTTGCGTCAGGGTCTCACTCTGTTCCCCAGGCTGGAGTGCAGTGGCATGATCACAAGGATCACAGCTCATGTCAGCCTCAGCCTCTTGGGCTCAGGTGATCCTTTCACCTTAGCCTCCAAGTACCTGGGACTACAGGCACACACCTGGATAATTTTTTTTTTTCCTTAGTTTTTTTGGAGACATGAGATTTCCCATCAACTTTTTTTTTTCTTTAATGAGGGAGAACTTTATGAGGCCAAAATGCCTTGCATGTTGTAATGGTGAGCATTGTTTTCTGAAACTTCAGCTTTAGTTTTAAATGTGCGTGTATTTCTCTGTTTGTTATGTATACACCAGAAATGCTGAGAAGCCAGTGCCTTAAGAGTAAGAGTTTCTCAATTTCAGTCAAGGGATCTAACAGGTTATTCAGGCTTCCTCTTCATCTGGGCTCTGCTGGAACTCTTCCTAGGGCAGGTAGGGTGAGAAGACTGGGATCCCATAGTTCAACGGCTCCCAACGTTTTTGGCATCAGGGACTGGTTTTGTGGAGGACAAGTTTTCCGTGGAGGGAGTAGGGGAGTGGGAGTGGGGGAGGCATTAAGAGTCTCATAAGGAGCTTGCAACCTAGAACCCTCACATGTGCTCCTTTGAGAATCTAATGCCACACTGATCTGACGGAAGATGGAGCTCAACTGCTGCTCACATCCTCTGCTGCCAGGTTCTTAACAGGCCATGGACCACAGGTTTGTGGATTGGGGACCCTTGCGGTAGTTAATTGAGATAAACTTTGTTGGGGTTTGCTGGATAGGTGAGCCAGTTTTGCCTTGGGAAATGGGAGGCGATTCTCTATCAAAAGGAGTGAATTATTTCAAGGAGGCTTTGCATGGATTTTTGTCAGCTTATCAACTATTCACTTCTGGCATTTTTGACCATGGTGTATAATACATCAATACTAGGGAGAACTTTGGAACAATTAAATTTGTTGGATCTTGTGGTTGGAAGTATTCTGAGGGGATGTCTACAAATTTCTATCCAATGTATGCGTCCCTTCTATAATATCTCTGCTTGATAGTTCTACATCTGAACTTGTTACTAAAAGGGAATTCATTAATTCGCTAGGCATCCCAGTTCTTCACCTTCTTCACATTGAAGACCCTCAGGCTTCATATGTGACACGTTTTGGTTGGTATTAGTTCTCTATTGTTGTGTAACAAATTACTTCCCAATTTAGCCCTTGAGATAATGAACATTATCTCAGGAATAAGTTGATATAATGTGGCAACCCTAAGTCTGAGAGGGCTTGTGCATAAGGTTCTTTATTCCAAGGAAGTCACCTGGAGGTCCAGCAGGGAAAGGCGCTGGTTTGTTAGACCTTACAAGAGGCACCGATGGCGGCCAGTTGGTGAAGAAGGAATCCTTTTGGACAGCACAGCAGGCAGTTTTATAATCAAGCAAGTTAATTATTCAAATTCTTATACAGTGTTTGCAATTATATTGATTAAGGGTGCCGCCCACATTGTACTCAACTCTCCTCAATTACCTGCACCCCATACCGTGTGTTTTGTTATAGGGAATAGACATTTCCCACAGTGACCAGCCTTGGCCAGGGGCTGCTTCCTGGGGGAGGGGCAGAAAGAAGCCAAATACAAGGAAAAGAGGCAGTGTCCAGTCAGTTACCTCACAGTTGGGAATCTTGGAGCTGTTTACCTGGGTGGTGAGGCTCAGGGTCTCATGAAACTACAGTCATGAGAGTTAGGGCTGTCATCTTCAGAAGGCTGAATGGACTGAAGAATCTATTTCTGAGATGGCTACTCATATAATTGTTGGCAGAGGACCTCCATTCCTCACTGTGTGGACCTTCATGGAGCTACTTGAGTATCTTCATGACACACTCTCTTGCTTGGATCAGACAAGAGACGTTGGTAATGCCACAGAAACTCCTTTGCTTCCTTCACATGTGGGCACAGATAGGGCCCTTTTGCCACCAGCTGTAGGTGTAAACAGGCAGAGGTATATGCAGTCAAGAAGACAGTGGCCTGCACTGACTCGGAGGGAGCTTTTCTCAATTTTAAGTCAGAAATAATGATTGCTGTGATGCCCGTCTCACTGATGATGAACGTTAAAGACTTTGGAGACTGTAAGTAGCACACAAATGTTTTCTCCTTGGAGGCAAAGCATTTTCCTCTTGTGAAGATGAGCTCAGGGGTATGTCTCTCTTCATCCCTATCCTGCCAGTTCTAATATTTGAATGATTGCAGTGCCCCTCGTAGAGTTGCAGTAAGGACAGAGGGAGAGAACACATAGGTCATGTAGCACAGTGCCTGGCACTTAGTAAGTATGCAGTTAACAGCTATGATGGTTGTTCCTGAAATAGATACGATGGGTGCTAAAGAAAATTAGTTGGTAAAGAAATGAAAAGTACATAATTGGTTTTTAGCCTGGGTGACTAGAGAAAGTGGTGTTGTTAATAAGAAACCAGAAGGAACACAAGTGAAAGGAGGTTAAGAATATCTGGTTTTGGAGGGAAAAATTAAAATTCAGTTTCACTTCTGAATTTGAGGGGGATTGGCCTCCACCAGACAGTTATACATGGAATATGACCCAAGGGCAGCTATGGCGCTCATTGCTGTCATACCTGGAACCTCTCAGAGGGTCAAAGGGTATAAAGTTCCTGTTTGTCTGCTGAAGAGTTCACTTACTCCACCTGTCACTCTAACGTTGTTGAGATCTGGCCACATTTAGTCTTCCTAGGAACCGGGCCCCCTACAGTGACACTTGTGAGCTGACCTACTCTACATGACAAGGTATTCAGTGACTGGTCACAGCCATACATCCCTGTGTGACTACTCCACATGACAACCATCTACACTGAGTGATGTCAGACTAGATGTGGCTGTGTAGAGTGGTCCAGGAAGAGCAAACTATAATTTATGGAAGAAACATAAAGGGACCAGACATTATTTAACACCAGGAACTGGTGTTTTGGATATCATATTTATCCTTTGTTTTGTTTGTTTTTTGCTTTTGAGTTGGAGTCTCACTCTGTCACCCAGGCTGGAGTGCAGTGGCACGCTCACGGCTACCCCAGCATCGACTGCTGGGCTCCAGTGATCCTTCCGCCTCAGCCTTCCAAGTAGCTAGAACTACAGGCACGTGCTACCATGCCCGGCTAATTTTTGATTTATTGTAGAGACTAGGTCTCGCCAAGTTGCCCGGGCTGGTCTTGAACCCACTGGCTCAGGCAGTCCCTCGCCTTGGCCTCCCAAAGTGCTGGGATTACAGGCTGAGCCACTAAGCTGGGCCATATTTATTCTTAATAGCAACTCTCTAAGGCATGTGTGGTTACCTCCAGTTTTACAAATATAGGAAAAAGAATCAGAGTGACCAGGTGACCTGCCTGTGGTCACATGGCCAGGTCATCATTTGCCCCCTCTTCCAGCCACTGGAGTATGTCCTCTTGTGGTACTATAGCTCTTATGGGCACTGTTTCCTCATGTTATTTAGGCAGGAGACCATGGTTCTTTCTCTGAATTAATAGAGGGTGGCGGAGAACAGCATAAGGAAGTCAACTTTCAGGTCCTGTCCTTAAAAACCTTCGGACTCCATCAACTCTCCTTCCCTCCTGGCTCTTCTTCTATCCTCACCCTGGTATATTATAAATCCAAGAAGTACTGTGTTCTCTGTGGCCACCAGCCTATTGTATTGTGTCAGTGTGGAGGAGGAAGTGTAGCTATATAGATAGATACATTTGCCCACAGGATACTCAGTTGTCACTTACAAACAATAACAATCATATTTTCTTTTTCTTTTTTTTTTGGAGTCGGAGTCTCATTCGGTTGCCCAGGCTGGAGTACTGCAGCTTGATCATGGCTCACCACAGTCTTGGCTTCCTGGGCTTTGGTGATCCTTACGCCTCACCCTCCCGAGTAGTTGGGACTACGGGCATGTGCCACCACCCCTGTCTAATTTTCTTATTTTTGTAGAGACGAGATCTCACTATGTTTCCCAGGCTGATCTCAAACGCCTGGTTTCAAACACCTTGGCCTCCCAAAGTGCTGGGATTACAGGCGTGAGCCACTGTGCCTGGCCAGTAATCAGAATTTCAACAAACAGTCCTGGAACATATACGGTGTACTGAATGACTTGCAAACATAGAAATGGTTCATCACAGCAACTGAATGAGATAAATTTTTATTATGCCACTTTTATTGATGAGGAACTTGAGATTCAGAGAGTTTAAGTTTCACCATTTCACACATCTATCACTATTAGAGCTGGGTGTCCCAGGTTCCTTGACACCTGTGCTATTAACAAGGATGTTGAATTGCCTCTTCATACAGAATTTTTCCAAATAAAAGCCTTTTCCATCCACATCTAGTCTTTTTTTTTTTTTTGAAACGGTTTATTAGCAAAAGTTTAGGGAAAGAAAGAGGTTCATGACAGAGAGCTGGCATAGATGAGTCTCTTGAAAAAGAAAGACCACTACATCTAGTCTTTACAGCACTTGGTAGAGATGGCTGCCATGTGGAGTAGTCATATGGGCTGTATGGCTGTGACTGGCCACTGAGAACCTTTTCTTTTAGGGGAGGTCATCTTGTAGGTCTCACTGTTGGATGCCCAGCCCCAGAGAAGATTAAATATGGCCAGATGTCAACAGTATTGGAGTAGAATGAAAGGTGGACAAAGTGAACTGTTTAGCAGTGGCCCAGGTTTCCTGCTGCAAAAGCCACCTGCTGATGGTACCAGTTATAATTGGAAAATTCCGCCACAGTGTTGCCAGGAGCAGCAGGAGTGGAGGAATTAGAAAACTTACTGATCTTTTGAAGACATCTGGATACAGATAGTTCTAGATTAGTGCTTAAAGGGGAGTTTATGTTTCTCAGTGTACCAATTACTATTTGAGGGCATACAGTGTGCCAAGTTTTTTGCTATGAAATATGTATACTGTGGAAAGCAGATTTATCAGAATAATAGTATATTAATTCCAAAGAGAAATATAACAGTCAGGCAGATGGAATTATTGAATTTTCCTTCTAGAAGGTGAGTCATTCTGGATATCTCAAGTTGCCTATGCTAGTTTTTCCTCCTGATCTCAATAGCAGGCTTTCTTCTTGGCCCTCCTCTCCATCTGCCCCTCTATTGCTTTCTGTCATCTTACCTGTTATCTGACCACAGCTTTAACCCACCATTCAGTCACTGGCCTAAGGCTAAAACTCCTCCACCCTGTACCCCCAACCACTTTTTTAAAAAAAGAATTTCCAGAAGATACTGCATGTGAGTCTAAGGACTTGGGAAGAATCTGGGTAAACTACTTTCTTCCTAGAGTTAAAAAAATAAGCATGTAGCTTAAATGATAATTTTTTGAATGGTGAGAACAGTTTAATTATATTAAAGTGATTTATCTTTTTGCTAACAGAACCATGAAATAAGATATTTTATTTCCCAGCCCTTGGTTGTTCTTATAGTGCATTGAAGACGGCTGTTGAACAGAGAATGCCAGGATTTATATTTTTGATGAGTTAATTAAGAGGAACTCTAATCTTTTTTTTTTTTTTTTTTTTGAGTTGGAGTCTCACTCTGTCACCCAGGCTGGAGTGCAGTGAGTGGCACACTCATGGCCATCCCAACTGGGCTCCGGCGAACCTTCCACCTCGGCCTTCAGGCATGCACTACCAAGCCCTGCTAATTTTTTTTATTTATTGTAGAGATGAGGTCTCACCAGGTTGCCCTGGCTGGTCTCGAACCCACGGGTTTAGGCAATCACTCGCCTCGGGTCTCCCAAAGTGCTGGGATTACAGGTTGAGCCATGGAGCCCGGCCTGTGAACTCTATCTAATCTTGAGAGCAGGTGAGGTTGGCCTCCGAACAGTCCAGCCAGTAGCTCTGCATCTTAGTTTATAACTCATACCACAGTATGTTACTTCAAGCTATAAACTTGCAACACAGTTTTTTCCCTTAGTATTTTAGTTGTAACTTCTGGATTCTATCTTACATATTCTCACTTTAAGAGGATAATTACTCATCCCTACTATGGGCAAGGATAGTGCTCTGGCTGGGGGGCACGGCATGTGGAGTAGCCCGAAGGTTAAACAACTTTTTGGAAAACTGCTCACCAACCAGGCTGGTTAGCATGTAGAATGTGATGGGATTGGTGTGCAGAAACCAGGGAGGTAACGGTCTAACATGCCACATTAAGGAGTAAACTTTGTCCTAAGGGCAGTGGGGAGCCACTGAAGGGCTTTAAGCTGTGCAGTGACATCATTTGGGCTTTGTTTGCAACCAGGTGTTGCATGGCGGGTTAGAAGTTTTGAGAAGTATTTCTTGTGGCCCTTAATATAGATGTCTATGCTTTTATTTATCTGTGTCCAGTCCCTTTCTTTTCCTTGCCACCCCATGTCTATTCCAAACTTGTAAAACCTTTCCAAGCTCCACTTCTGCCTCTGCCTCCTCTTTGTCTCAGAAGATGCTCTTACCTCCCTTTACTGAGCAGTCTAAGCCAATTGGGTGTGATCTCCTGGGCTTCTTAACCTTTAAGGCCTTGTCACTTTCCCTCTTCAGAGTATGAAACTTGTGACCCAATGGACCTCTTGTCCAGAGTGAACGTTTAGAATACAGCAAAAGAGTTATGATTGGGGAAGGGTATGTTTCCATGCTCCTTCTTTCCAATTTGCTAAAATAGGCAAAATCAACTGTGTAAACTATGGAACATAAATTGTGATTCTGTAGTGAAAAGTAAAACAACAACAACAGAAACACGAAGATAGACTACAAGAGCAAAGAAAAGCTGTGAACACTTAGATATGACTCAGCAGTCGAATTCTGGTGTTGACATTTTTGTGTCCAGGAGTTAGTTTGCTCACATCAATGTCTTAGCTGATCTTGTGATGCTTGTGTAGGAACTTTAAATGTAAATGTAATGGATTTACAACTCTTAATGTAGTGTTATTAATTTAATATAAAATTTAATAAATCATATGCTTTTAATATACTATTTTATTTTATTTATTTTTTTGAGTTGGGGTCTCACTCTGTGGCCCATGCCGGAGAGCTATGTCAGGATCACAGCTCCACACAGCCTCAACCTCCCGCTTCAGCCGCCCAGGTAGCTAGGACTACAGGCGTGCATCACCATACCTTCTAATTTTTATTTATTTTTTATTTTTTCTAGAGACAAGGTCTTGCTATATTGCCTAGGCTGGTCTTGAATTCCTGGGCTCAAGCAATCCTCTTGCCTCGGCCTCCCAGCATGCTGGCATTATATGTGTGAACCACTGTACTCGGCTGTAAATATACTATTTTATAATTAAACATTTGTTTAGTACTTTGTGACTGCTTAGGATTTTTAAAACAATAGCAATTATTTAAAAATTGAAAGAATTTATGTTTTGAGGCAAGCAGATGTGAATAGTAACAACCAAGAATTTTAAGAATGACTCACAAACTCTTGGGTGTATAATATATAGAAGATAAGAATAAAGAACTGTCAAGCTGGAATCTTGCTTATCCATTAAGTTCTGAAAATAAGTGAGGAGGCTGGACTCACTGGCTCATGCCTATCATCCCAGCACTTTGGGATGCAAATGTGAGAGGACTGCCTGAGCCCAGGGAGTTGAGACCAGCCTGGGCAGTTTGGTGAGACCTCATCTCTACAATAAATAAGAAATTAGCCAGGTGTGGTGGCGTGCACCTGTAGTTCCAGCTACTTGGAAGGCTGAGGTAGAAGGATTGCCTGAGCTCAGCACATTGAGGCTGCAGTAGTGGTGAGCATGCCACTGCACTTCAGCTTAGGTGGCAGAATGAGAGTCCAACTCGAGAAAACAAAATAAAAAAAGTGAAGGGTCATATCAACCAAAATTTACCTTCAAGTTATAAGACATTCAAGCCAACGTCAAAGGCTTTAAGTTTTTTTTTTTTTGAGTTGGAGTCTTACTCTGTCGTCCAGACTGGAGTGCAGTGGCCGCTCCCAGCCACCGCGGCCTCGACCTGCTGGGCTCCGGCGATCCTTCCGCCTCAGCCTTCCAAGTAGCTGGAACTACAGGTGCATGCTAGCACGCCCAGTTAATTTTTGGTTTATTGTAGAGATGAGGTCTCGCCAAGTTGCCCAGGTGGGTCTCGAACCCGCGGGCTCAGGCAATCCACTCACCTCAGCCTCCCAAAGCATGGGATTACAGGCTGAGCCATGGAGCCCGGCTGGCTTAAAGTTTTTTAAAAAAAAATCCTGTAAGTTGTATTTTTCATAGTTGAAATATAACATTACAAAGTCACCCCAGTAGTAATCTAATATGTCTTCCTCAAAAAAAAAGAAAAGAAAAGAAAAGTCCAGATGGAGAAATGATTTGGAGAAATTAAGAAAACACAAAAGAAGTAAAATAATGGAATTCTTTAAAAATTCCTGCAAATTTTGATGAAAATGGTAAAACTGTAAGTGATAAATTATTATCTACTTTTGCAAGATAGAAAAATGGAATGTACTTGAAATTTACAGTGAAATTATACTTATTGTAGAAAGAGTTTACTTTTATGAGGTCATGACATGTTTCCTTCTATGAATAAAAATAAGTAAAAATCAGAATAAAAGTTAGAGGTAAAAAAATAAATATATACAAAATGAACAGATTCTAAGTGAAATAATAAAAGCTGAAATAGATATTATAAATGAGATAGTTGTTTCTGCTCTATATTCAATAATGTGATAAGACAATCTGTAGTACTGTGGATAGTTGGCAATTTAAGATAGTCATTGACATTTTCAGCAGCTGTCTGATTTTCATTAACTTCTTTTTAGTAAACTTAAAAACAAAAGGCCGGGTGCAGTGGCTCACGCCTGTAATCCCAGTACTTTGGA
>CAUYQG010036628.1:0-10221 GCA_963574415.1 Tarsius wallacei | reverse complement strand
AAATAACAACACGCCAAACTGGAAGCCAACAAAACAAACATGTCAAATCAAATCAAAACTCAAAAATAACCAACAAAAAATTACAATTCCTGGTTTAGCATAATAATCTTTAAGAATATTTCGGGTTAACTGTCGAAGGTGGAAGGCCAAAGACCACCCAAGGCCAAAGCCATAGAAACGATAATAAGACCACCTTTTAGCTAAGGAGCTTGTGGATTGGGAACGTCTGGCAGGTCATCTGGCAGGGCTCCTGCAGGAAACTGTGTGGTCAGGAAAAGACTCCTCCCCTTGTCTCCTCCCATCAGGAGCCCAGAGATGTCAATCCCTCTGGAGTCATAATTACCTGGACCCCGCTCATTAGCATATCAACAACAGGTAGCAATATCTAGTTTGCAGTTGAGAGCAAACAGCATGGTTTTTCTTCTTTGAAAAGCTTGTCCGTGGCAGGTTTGTCTGCCATGAATCTTTCTTCTTCCTTCTTCTTTCTTTTCTCGCTAATAAACTTTGTTTGAAAACTTTGCTGGGCGCTCTAAAATTTATTTTAGAAACAAGCCAAAGAATCCACGGGTTTTGCACTGCATCCCACCTGGCCTCACTAAGGCTCTCTGCAGAGGTGAGAGATAGAGGGAGAACTGGGTGACTGGTTAGAGGAAAAGGTCAGGGAAGGCCTCTCTAAGGAAGTGACATTTGAGCAGAACCCTGACGGATTAAGGAGCCAGCCAGCCAAGCAGCCAACCCAACCAGGGACAAGTCATTCCAGGAAGAGGGAACCACAGCTGCTAAGGCTCCAGTGTATGTTCAAAGGGAGCCAGAAGGCAGAGAGAGGGAAGGGGAGGAGAGGAGAGGGAAGGGGAGGGAAGGGGAGGGGAGAAGAGGCCGATGAGGCAGGGGGCAGTCAGTCACAGCAGTGGTTTGGATTTGGGTGGAAGTGCCACGTGGAGGTCGCTGAGCCAATGGCAGGAACTGATGAACAGTTTATGGGATCACTCTGGTCGCAGTGTGGAGAACAAACTCTAGGGAGCGCAAGAGTGGGAGCTAGGACCCAGTTCGAAGCTGCTGGAATTGTCTGGTTGGGAGGTGACTTTGGTTCAGGCGCAAAAGCTGGAACTGGAGACCAGTGCTTAGATGCAAGGCATATTTTGGGGATGCTGCTGGCAGGGGCCGCTGACGGGGGGCTTGGGAGAAAAGGAATCAGGGATGATTCCTTGTTTTTTGCCTTGAATATTGTTGAGTGTCAACTTGTGTCATTCGGTCACTTCTATTCAACAAGTATTTACTGAACATCTACTGTGTGCCAGGCACCAGGTTAGGTCCTGGGGAGCGACAGAGATCAGGGATACAGGGTTGGTGTCCCCCCCCCCAGGAGCCACTCCCAGTGACCCAGACTTTCTATGACCCCTTGAGTTGCAGATTGGGAGAGTAAAAAGGGGCGTGTTCCCCCAAATGAAAAATCTATGCATTGAGTGCACTGAATCACAAACATTTACTGAGCACCTACTGTGAGCCAAGTGCAGTTCAGTAGTGAACAAGACAGATCAGGTCCCTGCCATCAGCAAGCTTCTATGGAACAGACTGAAAACAAAATTTTTAAAATGTGTGTGTTATTTTAGAAAGGTTGTGCAAGAAAAATAGAACAAGAGAAAAAGGAGGCTCTAGGTTGGAATGCATGTGTTCCTCCAAATCGCATATGTTGACATCCAGGTGATGGCATTAGAAGGTGAGTATGAGCCGGGCTCGGTGGCTCAGCCTGTAATCCCATGCTTTGGGAGGCTGAGGTGAGTGGATTGCCTGAGCCCGCGGGTTCGAGACCCGCCTGGGCAACTTGGTGAGACCTCATCTCTACAATAAATCAAAAATTAGCCGGGCTTGGTAGCACGCGCCTGTAGTTCCAGCTACTTGGAAGGCTGACGCGGAAGGATCGCCGGAGCCCAGCAGGTCGAGGCTGCAGTGGCCGGGAGCGGCCACTGCACTCCAGTCTGGGCGACAGAGTGAGACTCCAACTCAAAAAAAAAAAAAAAAGAAGGTGAGTATGTGGGAGGGGATTAGATCATGAGGGTTCCACCCTTGAGAAGAGGGTTATAGTCATCCCCCATAATCCACGGTTTCAGTTACCCGTGGTCAACCATGGTCCAAAAAATATTAAAAAACTCCAGAAATAAACCTTCACATAAGTTTTATTACAGTCATAATTGTTCTGTTTTGTTAATAGTTGTTTATCTTTTACTGTGCCTAATTTATAAATTAAAATTTATCATAGGTATGTATGTCTAGGAAAAAAACATGGTATATATAGGCTTCAGTGCTATCTGTAGTTTCAGACATCCACTGGGGATCTAGGGACGTATCCCCCTTAGATAAGTTACCACAATAATGCCCCCGTAAAAGAGAGCTGCCTGGCTTTTCCATCTCTCCTGCTATGTGGGGACACAGCACTCATTCCTTTTATTTTTTTGAGTTGGAGTCTCCCTCAGTCACCCAGGCTGGAGTGCAGTGGCACACTCACAGCCACCGCAGCCTCGACCTGCTGTGCTGTCCTTCCGCCTCAGCCTTCCAAGTAGCTGGAACTACAGGTGTGCGCTACCACGTCCGGCTAATTTTTTATTTATTGTAGAGACGAGGTCTCGCCAAGTTGCCCAGGTGGGTCTCGAACCCCGGGGGCTCAGGCAATCCACTCACCTCTGCCTCCCAAAGTGCTGGATTACAGGCTGAGCCACCAAGCCCAACCAGCACTCATCCCTTTTTGCGCCCTGTCTGCCATGTGAGGACACAGCAAGAAGGTGCCATGTTGAAGCAGAGAGCCAGCCTTCACCAGACACCGAGTCTGCCAGCACCTTGATTTTAGACTTCTCAGCCTCCAGAACTGTGAAAAATAAATTTCTGTTATGTATAAATTGCCGAGTCGGTGGCATTTTGTTATAGCAGCACAACAAGACTGAGACAGGAGAGCAGTGCTAGAGAATGGAATTAGTCGTCCCAGGTGGACCATGGCTTCAGTAGGGAGAGAGATCTTTATGCTGAACAGTCGGTTCTGAGAAGTGACATTTGAGCATGGATTTGGAAGAAATGAGGGAGTAAGCCCCATGGAGATGGGGGTTGAAGGGGGAAGACAGAGCCTCAGGGGCCCCCGAGGAGAAAGCAGCCCAAGCCGGAGCAACCAGCACATACCTAGAGAAGCGACAGGAAGCCAGGAACACGGGGGCAGAGGAGGAACAGAGGCCAGGCTGGGAGGACTTCATAGACCATGTGAGGACTCAGATTTCACCTGAGTGAGACAGGGATGTCAGAGGGTCCAACTCGCCAAGGTCCACTCCCCTCACCTACTCCACTGCCCCCACACCACCCATCAAGCCCTGAGTCCCAGGGAGGGCCACACACAGCCGAGCAGCTCTCAGGAGCGACTCTGGCTCAGCCGGCCCATCTGCCCCCTCTCTGGGGCTGGCAGTGTGTGTGATTTACAGGTCCCTCCCCGAGACTGTGTATTTGGGGGCATCTGTTCCATTTTTATTGCTTCTGGCCGGGTTTTGGTGCTCCTTCACAGATCACATCACTCCCTTCCCTGCTAATTCAAACAGCTGGTTACCGCTCACCGATTCCCCCGCTTGAATCGCCCAGGGAAGAATTATAAATAAATGTGTACAAGCAAACAGATGCTGTCATTTAAAAAATCGATCCATCTAGCAAAAATGCCCCACTTAGGACTGAAGTGGCATACTGCAGAGCATGTGTCTTGGTGGCATTTTAATGAGATCAGAACAACAATGGTGGAGCTCGCTGATAGATTCCAAAGGAGCGACTAGACAAGGACAGAGGGAGGGAAAAAGCGGTATGGACACACTTTGTGGCCCTAACATCTGGGACCCCAGCACCAAGTAGGGAGGCAGGGCTCCCTCTCTGTTGTGCACCTGCTTCTCATTTTTTTCTTTCTTCCATCCTTCCCCTGCCTCTTCAACCTGTTTATGGCATGAAATCAGACTTGTCTGTTATTATTCTGTGAGTCTCAAAAGCAGGCGGTGCGGTTTTTGCCTACTTTGTGATTTCTAGAAACCAAAATCCAAGGTAAAGTTCTGCTGTCGTGGACACACAACTGGACCACACCTCCCGCCTTCCCTGTGGTCGGGAATGTACTGAGAGGCCAATGGAATAAGAACAAAGTGACCATGGCCGTGGTCCATAATAACCTCTCACATGGGATCTGCCATCATCCTTCCTCAACCACAGGTTGAAAGAAGAGGACTTTGAGACCCCTGCTGGGGACAGAGCCTTGGATGGAAAAAGTGTGGGTCCCTGAGTGACTTCGTGGAACAGAGCCTCCTGTCCATCCCTACCAGGATGTGATGGGAGGGAGGAATAAATTGACTGTGTCAGGCCACTGCAATTATGGGGTTGTTTGTTACTGTAGCGATTCTACTCTAATACACAATGAGTTCCAAAATTCATTCATTCATTATTCATCACTGAGCATATAATAAAAATAATATCTAATGATTTCCTTCAGACATCACAACTATCTGGTAAAAGGAGTGGCTTGAGCCTGTTTTTCAGAAGGATCAACTGAAGTTCAAAAAGGTTAAGTACACTGCTGAAAGGCACACAGCTGATAATAACAGCTGCCATTTATTGACCATTTACTATGTGTCAAATATTGTGCTAAATGCCTCATATATACAATCTTCTTTACTCCTTATAAAAGTTCTCAAGAGAACTTTGTTATCCCTATTTCTTTAGAGAGGTTGATCTACTTGCTCAAGGGAGAGAGAGAGGGAAGGCAGGGGAAGCAGGAGAGAAGGGAGAGGGGAGGGAGGGAGGGAAGGATAAGCAAAAGCAGTAGAAGTCAAATTAGAAAGCTAGCACAAGCCGGCTCGGTGGCTCAGCCTGTAATCCTGCACCTTGGGAGGCTGAGGTGAGTGGATTGCCTGAGCCTGCAGGTTCTAGACCAGCCTGGGCACCTTGGCGAGACCCCATCTCTACAATAAATCAAAAAAATTAGCCGGGCGTGGTAGTGTGCTCTTGTAGTTCCAGCTACTTGGAAGGCTGAGGCAGAAGGATCACCGGAGCCCAGCAGGTCGAGGCTGCGGTGGCCGGGAGCGGCCACTGCACTCCATTCTGGGCGACAGAGTGAGACTCCAACTCAAAAAAAAAAAGAAAGCCAGCACAGCTGAGGTGAATGGATTGCCTGAGCCCGCGGGTTCGAGACCCACCTGGGCAACTTTGCGAGACCTCATCTCTACAATAAATCAAAAAATTAGCTGGGCGTGGTAGCACGTGCCTGTAGTTCCAGCTACTTGGAAGGCTGAGGCGGAAGGATCGCTGGAGCCCAGCAGGTTGAGGCTGCGGTGGCCCAGAGTGGCCACTGCACTCCAGTCTGGGCCACGGAGTGAGACTCCAACTCAAAAAAAAAAAAAAAGAAAGAAAGCTAGCACTGATCCTTTTGTAGTTCATTTAGCATGATGATTGGGTACTCACGTGCATGCATGAGATGTGCCATCCTTCAACCTTGCTATGACATAAGCACATTAGCCATCTGACAATAAAATAATTTTTTAAAAAGCAAAAACAAAAATAAAAGAAAGCTAGTACTGCTTGTTCTTTCAATCCCAAGAAGGAGTCTCTAATAATACACTAATCAGATTGCATCTTAAAATACCAGCTTGCCTCCAATCAGGCCAGCCTTGAGAACTGGAGAACTACACACACACACACACACACACACACACACTCCATAAAGGTTAAAACCATTACATCAAAATAAAGCATATGGCTACCCAAATCTGCATTTATTATATCTAATTGGAAGACACACAGTCAAGTATATGAATATTTTAGCAGTTTCCAACATGCAAATCACTGTGCCAAGGCCCAATTACTCGCTAATCGGCACATGCCTGGCTTTGGGTGGGGTGGGATTGGAATGATGTACCATCCTCTTCCCCCTGGCTTCGGCACTTGGGTGGCCTCTCATTTTGAGGCCCTTATCATTTGCTCCTGGCATTAAATAGCACCCCGTGAACTGGAAGACTTGAAAAGCTCCTTCTCAACAGGTTTACACCCTTGATTCATGTTCAGGGAACACTGCAGGCAAAGGCAAACTATTTGGCTCTAAAATTAAATGGAAAATTCAGATCTTTTTGTGTAATCCCTGACTAATCGGCGCTAATGAAGAGATTTCGGTGATTGTTGCTTAAGCCACAGGACATTCAGTGAACAAAGTGGGAATTAACAGAACTTTATTTTCTGGCCAGTTCCCATAAAGGCAGAGTTTCCACGCAGAGAGCTAGATGAGAACACAGTGGTGGTATTTTTCAGAAAACACTGGTCCTTGGTTGAGCTTTTGGGCCTTTGCCCAAGACTCTCACCATGTCTGAGTATCACCTAGCAAATCATGCACCTTGTACTTTTCTTTGAACCAACTCTTTTTTTGCTTCTGCAAATTGTGCATTGTTATGGAAATTAAAATCCAGTATCATTAGTACTATTTAAAAGACATATTAGTCAGGAAAGGTCAGGCAACACAGCAGTAAAAGTTGATCCCAAGAGTTAAAGGTTTAACACAAAATGCATAGCCAAGGTGGATGGGGGAAAGGCTCTGATTCACTCAGTCAGAGATTCTGGTAGAGGAAGATGATGCCATCTTAGAACATGTGGCCTCCTGGGTCACTGAGCAGATGAGAGAGCTAGAGGGTCACTCACTGGCTTTTTTTTCTCTCTGAGTTGGAGGTCTCACTGTCGTCCAGGCTGGAGTGCAGTGACATGACCATGGCTCACTACAGCCTCGACCTCCTGGGCTCAGGCAGTCCTCCCACCTCAGCCTCCAGAGTAGCTGGGGCTACAGGTGCATGCTACCATGCCTGGCTAATTTTTTATCTTTCATAGAGATGAGAACTCACTAGGTTGCCCATGCTGGTCTCGACCTCCTGGGCTCAAGCAATCCTCCTGCCTCAACCTCCCAAAGGACCGGGATTACAGGCTCGAGCCACCATGCCCAGCCTACTCACTGGCTTTTAAAGCTTCCACCCAGAGCCCAAGGGCTGAGAGTAGGTGCCACATGCCCTTCTTAACCCACAAGGGGGCTGGGAGATGGGGTATGCATGTGCATCCTGGGAAGTGGCAAATGTCTTTTGCTATAGAAAAAGCAAATAAACCGGGCTCGGTGGCTCAGCCTGTAATCCCACGCCTTGGGAGGCTGAGGTGAGTGGATTGCCTGAGCCCGCGGGTTCGAGACCCGTCTGGGCAACTTGGCGAGACCTCATCTCTACAATAAATCAAAAAAATTAGCCGGGCGTGGTAGCGCACGCCTGTAGTTCCAGCTGCTTGGAAGGCTGAGGCGGAAGGCTCGCCGGAGCCCAGCGGGTCGGGGCTGCAGTGGCCGGGAGCGGCCACTGCACTCCAGTCTGGGCAATGGAGTGAGACTCCAACTCAAAAAAAAAAAAAAAAAGAAAAAGAAAATAAAACAGTATGATTAAATTCCACCTAGAATGCTGTGCTATAAGACTGCTCTGAGCCAGAACATTCAAAAAGAAATTAGCAGGAATAATAAACGTGTTAAAGACATGTGTAGCACCAAGCTGAGACTTTCTCCTTGACTCCAAAGAAAGGATTAGGAGAGAATTGAAAAGGAAATGACTTCTCACAATATGACTCGATGTTATTTAATGTATGCCCCTGTGCCAACTAAAACCGTCTTCAGGAAAAACTAAACACGGAAAGAGTGTCTCTGAGGCAAAACAGAAACCAGACAAGGATAAAAGGTGTGTTAACTAAAATAAGAACTCCTGGGTGGACAACACCATCACTGAGTGACAGATGGCATTATCCAAAGATGATGACACAACATACCCCATCTCATGAGCTTTTACAAATACAATACCAGACTTCCACCAAGAGGCGGGGGATGGTCTGTGTTCTCTCCTCTTGATTCTAAGTGGGCCTGCAATTACGGCAGAAGGGACCTCTATGGCTTCCAAGGCTGTTTTATTATTTTAAATTTTTTTTTTTTGTAGAGTTGAGGGGGTCTCACTATGCTCCCCAGGCTGGTCTCAAGCTCCTGGCTTCAAGCAATCCTCCCCCTTCAGCCTCCCAAAGTGCTGGGATTATAGGCATGAGCCACCGTGGCCCACTGGAGGCTGCACTTTAAAAGGGTGATATATCCAGTAGCAGTGAGCACACCTCGCACCTGGATCTTGGTTTCTAATTCCATTCTCCAATAAAGGAAATCAGGTATCTTGGAGAAATGGTTGATTCTGGGATTGGAGCAGGAAATATATACAATGATTCTGAAACATACAGTAGGGCCCAAAAGCAAGGAAGTACACACACACACACACACACACACACACACACACACTAAGCCAATCTGAAAAAATTCCCGGTGACCACAGCTAGCACAAATCAAGCAACAAAATGTCAAAGTAGTTTTGAATTATAACCCAGAGTACACATGAAGAGCCATGAGTCAATACTGAAATTAATACATGATTACATAAATAAATAAAGGAGAACAGAGAAATCCCCCATGCAGAATTCCAAGTCACTCGTTAGCTACTCCGCTTCCAAGGAGTGTGGCGGTGCACAGTGACTTCCTTCCAAAGAACACAGTGTGGAAAGGCGGAACAGGGTGGTTTTACAGTGTAAACCTGACAAACACTGTCTCAGTCAAGTAATCGAGATTAACATCAGCAGTGGTAAGTCACAGTGCATGTGTGCACCCTGGATACGACATTAAGAGAAGGACACTTCACCCCAAAGCCATAGCCCCAGTCTGATCACTAGGAAAACAGAAAAATCCCTACAGAAGGACATTCTGCAAAATACCTCCCTCATACTCAACATTGTCAAGGTCATAAAAACAAGGAAGGTCTGAGGAGCTACCTCAGCTGGGAGAAGTCTGAGGAGACACGACGACCAAACATGAGGTGGTATCCTGGGCCGGATCTCGGAGTAGAAGGACATCAGGTACAAACTAGGGAAACATAAATCAGGGAGGGGCTTAGTTATAAAAATGTGTCCACATTGGTTCATTAATTGTGACAGGCATATTATACTGCAGAAAGTATTAGTAGCAGGGAAAACTTGGTGCAGGGTCTATTGGAACTCTCTGTACTAGCTTTGCAATTTTTCTCTAAGTCTAAAACTATTCTAAAACTATCATTTTTTTTTTTGAGTCAGAGTCTCTATCGCCCAGGCCGGAGTGCGGTAGCACGCTCATGGCCACTGCAGCCTCAACCCACTGGGCTCTGGCAATCCTTACACCTCAGCCTTCCAAGTGGCTGGAACTACAGGTGCATACCACCGTGCCAGGCTAATTTTTTCCTTTATTGTAGAGACGAGGGCTCACCAAGTTGCCCAGACTGGTCTCGAACCCGTGGGCTCAGGCAATCTTCTAGCTTCCGCCTCCCAAATTGCTGGGATTACAGATGTGAGCCACTGAGCCTGGCTAATTTTTATTCTTATTTAAAAAGTCACACAGGGCCTGGTGGGGTGGCTCACACCTGTAATACCAGTGCTTTGGGAGGCTGAGGTGGGAGATTCACATGAGGCCAGGAGTTCAAGACCAGTCTGGGCAACATAGCAAAACCCTTTCTCTACAAAAAAAAAAAAATTATCCAGGTGTGGTGACAAACCTGTAGTCCCAGCAGCTTGGGAGGTTAAGGCAGGAGGATGGCCTGAGCCCAGGAGGTCGAGGCTGTGGTGAGCCGTGATTTTGTGTGGGCTACAGAGTGAGACACCAACTCAAAAAAAAGAATACCTGAGACTGGATAATTTATAAAGAAAATAGGTTTATTTAGCTCACAGTGCTGCAGGCTGAGAAGGTCAGGGGATGGCCTGGTCCCCTGGATCCAAACACCTCCCACGAGGCCCCCCTCCCAGCACTGCCACCCTGGGGCTGAATTCCAACAGGAGCTTTGGTGGGAACAAACAGCACTCCCCATGACAGCCCAGAGCTTCAAACATCCTCCCTCCCCCACTCTCAGGAGGGACTGAAATTCCCAGAGGAAGACCAAGCTGCAGAGGATTGGAGACCCCCGCCAGATGAGGTTTTTCAGGAGGACTCTGGTTGGCACTGGAGTTGTGAAAAGCACACAGCCTGGGCCAGGGGCAGCCAGACCTGGTTCCCGCACTTCCTTCCTATGGGGCACTTTGCAGGGGTGACCGACAAAGCCTCCCTGCGTCTGGCCACCTCCCCAGTCTCTTGCAATGTGCCAGCTCCCAAGCCATGCATCTCTG
>CAUYQG010036627.1:0-17792 GCA_963574415.1 Tarsius wallacei | reverse complement strand
TAAGAATCACATCATCAGGGGAGGACTAGGCATTAAAATAAAAGGTTGCATGTATAAAAATGGTATATAAAAGGCAAAGTGTTCGCACAGACAGGAATGAGGAAGTTTGCATGGGGAAAGTGAGAAGATAAAGCTATATATCATTATTAAAACCCCCATGGATCGTCTCTACAAAAAAAATTCAAAATTAACTGGGCATGGCAGCATACTCCTGTAGTCCCAACTACTCAGGAAGCTGAGGCAGAGGATCACCTGAACGCTGGAGACGGAGGCTGCAGTGAATCATGATTGAGCCACTTCATCTAACCTTGGTGACAGAGTAAAATCTCGACACAAAAACAAAAAACAAACACAACCCCAAAACTAAAAAACCTCCATGGAAACATAACTGTGATTTTTGTGCTGGGCGTTGCTTGACTTTTTACCAGAGAAGGCCTAAATATGTGAAGTAGCCAAACAACATGATATGCCAGGGTCATGCAAGCAGTTTTCCTTTGCTAGACCAAAATGAATGGGAGGATGATAAGAGAGGTGAAGTTCGAGGAGAAGGGTCCTGGAATCTTTTTTTTTTTTTTTTTTTTGAGTTGGCGTCTCACTCCATCGCCCAGACTGGAGTGCAGTGGCCGCTTCTGGCCACCGCAGCCTCGACCTGCTGGGCTCCGGCGATCCTTCCACCTCAGCCTTCCGAGTAGCCGGAACTACAGGCGCGCGCTACCACGCCCGGCTAATTTTTTTGATTTGTTGTAGAGATGAGGTTTCGCTTGCCCAGGCGGGTCTCGAACCCGCGGGCTCAGGCAATCCACTCACCTCAGCCTCCCAAGGCGCGGGATTACAGGCTGAGCCACCAAGCCCGGCTGTTCCTGGAATTCTTATGGCATCGTTACTGTCTCTTTGAGTTAGGATTCTTTTGGATTCAAGAAACAGAATTTCTAAACAAAAAGGCTTTATAGTTAGGAAGACTTTATTTCATCATGTAACTGAAATACCTAAGACTGTCAGAAAAAGAATCTGATACTAGATTCAGATGATATCACATATTAAAGACAGTATTTTAGCAATCATGCAAAATTGCTGGAGATTCAGGATTTATGTACGAAGGAATTTAAAGGAATTGACTTACCCTTCGCTTGCTTATAGGGAGAAGAGACAATGAGGACACCATTGCCTATGTTGTAGGACTGAAGACGAAGAGGCACCATTGCCTCAGCAAGAGCACAACACAGTCACTGGTGCGGATGCCAGGGAGACCAGGTCAGCCATCTCTCTGAACAGCCATTAGTCTAATTTCTTCTGTCATCCTCTGCTGTCTTTATATGTGTTGAGGTTATAAGCATAAAATTTAACTTCTAAAACAGAGTGTTCATTAAAGTGCTCATTTTCACAACGTGTCAAAGCTAGTGTTCTATGAGATTAATTCATTTCCCAAGAAAATTTGGAGTGCCATTACCTTTTACATCACTCAGGGGAAAACTGAATAAGAATGCATAAAATTAGTAAAATTTTTATTGAGACCAACTAACTAGCTTCTTCATTTGTTACAATATTTTTTTTTAAATCCCAAAGGACTTGTCTATATTACACATTTTATGACTGACATTTAAAGCCTATAAATTTGCTAAAGAATTTAATGTGCAAAAGTTTTGTCATCTTAATTAAGTTGTAGTCACTCTAGAAGATAGGCTATATTTTTATTACTTCCTACCCACAGCTTCTACTACAAAGTTAATTATCTATTCAATTATTCATTTATCAAGTACATAGAGAATATATGTTGTGAGTCAGACAACATTCTCATTGTTAGAGATATAAAGATGTATAAGATGTTATCTATTACCATATTTTCAAATTACCTGTTTAACACGATTGCTTACCTCAAGTTATACTGAAGGAAGAATCATATTACAACAAATTTACTACAATGAAGTCAAAGAAATAATACAGTTAGTGTATGAAAAAACATCACAGAGAAATGAAGAAATGTTATTCTATGGTACATGAGGAAATTCTCGGGACAGTTTCACAGATAAGATGATTGTTTAGACCAAACCATGTAATGTCAATTAGAGTTTACTTAAGAGGAGGAAAAATAACACTTTGGTATCTATCTATCTATCTATCTATAATCTATCTAAATGTCAATCAATCTATATTTCTACCTATCTATGTATTTAGTGTGGGTTTGTTGATTAAGTTTTATTTCAGGTTCTTTTTATCTATGAAAAATATTTTTTTCCTTTACTTTTGAAAGATACTGGTGTAGAATTCTAGGTTCAGATAATTTTCTTTCAGCACTGTTAAGATGTTATTTCATTATAACCCAGTTTCCATAATTTTGTTAAGAAATCATATTTAGGTTTTTTTGTTGTTCTTTTAAATATAATGTGCCTTCCCCAATCCCCTTAATACTTTTAAAATTTATCTTTGGTATTTTGTTTTCATCTGTTTTGATTTAATTATTTAAATGTGTTTTTTTGGTATTCTAAATGAGCTCAGCAGCCTCTTGAATCAGTTTTGGAACATTGTCACCATTATCAAATACTGCATTTTATATGCTCTCCTAAAGTCACAGTGCTAGCAAGTTGGAGTTACGATTTGATTACAAACAAGAAGATATGACGATTTTAGCTATGTTTTTAATTTCTATGCCAAAAATACAAAACGACCTTCTCTATGTCTACATTTATTCAAAAAATTCAATTTTGCAAGAATTTTCTCAAATATTTTCTGCAAATTGTGTCTTAAGTTATCTTTAAACAAAACAAGGAGTTCAAAGACACAAACTAAATTGCTGACTTGTCATTTGATTTTATTTAAATTGCATTTTTTTCCAAAAAATACAAAAGATCTTCTAAGTGTATGTGTGTGTGTGTATGTGTGTGCGCGCGTGCACACATGTGCGTGTGTGTGTGTATACATGTATGTTCAATTTTCCCACTGCTGGAGACTTTTTAGAACTGGAGTTTCCTTTTCAAGTCGTATTTCCTGAATTTGATATTAGCATTTTTTTACCTACATACGAGGATTTTACATATTGTATTTGAAACCCTTTTTTATTACTCCTAATGGCTTTTATTTTAAAGAATATTTTTTTCTAAGAGGATGTTTTTAATAACATACCTTCTCATTATTTGATCCAGAGGATTTATAACAAATTTAGTGTTTCTATCATATACTGTTCAAGAAAAGTATTTATTTATTTATTTACTTTTATTACTATTATTTTTTAACTTGTCACTGACTTGAAACCCAAGGAAAATTATTTTAAATTTAAAAATGAGAAAAAGATTTTTATTTTCACCACTACATTAAAAAACACCACAAAATAATATCAATAAATAATGATTATTTGTCCCAAGACACATTAAGACCAAGAAGAAAATAAACACTCCTTTTTAGAGTATTATTTAAATTAACAAAGCATTATACAAATTGCCTCTGTATGTACTATGCATTACTATATCTAGGAAAATAATAATGGTACAAATATTTCCAAATTGTTTGTTTCCTCTAAGTAATAGTATCATTTTTCTTAAACACCTTTTTTTTTTTTTGTATATTCAACCTCGCATTTCTTAATAAGGGATTGATTAATCTAACATGAAAATATATTATCAAACTTTAAAATTTTTTTTTTAACTTTCAGCTTTTAATTTTGATTCAGGTGGCTGGCAGGTATCTACTTTCTAGGACATCTTATGAATCACTAAACAAGTGAAAGGCTACTTATATATAAAAAGACAAGAGGAAAAGGTCATGATTGTCTAACAGGAAACATGAATCCCCAAATAAGTTATCTTACAAAAATATCCCACTTACTTTTCTACTACTAGTAAAAATGGAGGAAAAATTCATATTAAAAAATCTATAGGCTGGTATAGCAAATTAAGACCCTTGTTTTTACATACTAAGTCCTTCAAAAAAATATTTTGCATAAGTTTTAAAAAAATAGGTGAAGTATTTACCTCATTTTTTTTTTTTGATCCACCAAGAGACCATATATCAAACTGACGTTCAACTGGAGTGTAACTCCCACACTCCAAAGAGTAACGTGCATGTGACTGATGAGACTGGATAAGTACATGTGCACATTATGTACATGTGAAATGGCTAACACTGCTGTGCATACTACTTCCGTTAATAGTTTTACCCTGTAAAAAATCCTCTAGCCTATCTTGAATCAAACTGCAAGAAAAGAACAAAAGATAGTACTTGCCTATTATTGAAATTTTCTCAAGCACTTTTAAAAGTGCAAAAAGGGCCGGCCTCAGTGACTCAGCCTGTAATCCCAGCGCTTTGGGAGGCCAAAGTGAGTGGACTGCCTGAGCTCACAGGTTTGAGACCCACCCGGGCAACTTGGCGAGACCTCAACAAAAAGTAAATCAAAAATTAGCTGGGCGTGGTAGCACGCGCCTGTAGTTCCAGCTACTCGGAAGGCTGAGGCGGAAGGATCGCCGGAGCCCAGCAGGTCGAGGCTGCGGTGGCCGGGAGAGTGCCACTGCACTCCAGTTTGGGCGACCAAGTGAGACTCCAACTAAAAAAAAAAAAAAAAATGCAAAAAGATAACGCTTTTGAGACTTAGATAGGATTGAAGTCAACACTGCTTACAAATAACTGAATGGGAAGAGCTCAGTCAACACATCATGTGAACAGAAGGCATGTAAACACATACTGTAGAACTCAGGCTTCTATCTGGTCTATTCCTGGTGCTTTATTCTAATGTTGCACATGGCTTTGGAGCCTGATGAAGATTTAATAAAAAAAAGTTAGATTAAGTTTTTTTTTTTGTTCGTGGAAGGGTATAGGAGTTTCTGTATTTTCTCTTACTTTCAAAGCCAATTTTATTTTTATTGTGTGTGATGTGTTATTTCAGTTAACAGTATGCTAAAAACAAAACTGACTGAATTATGGTTTTGTCCACAATATTCAAGTCTCTTATTATTAAAATATTACAAAGTGAATCCAGTAAACATTTTCCATTTTCAATTACCTAAATGAGAGATGAATTCAACTATTTTTTATGAATTACAGCTAAACTGGGCAGAGGATAGCTTGATTAAACCCTGAAAACCAAAACCAAACATCCAAAAATCTAAAACACCAACACTTTCCATCCAGGATAGAAAAATGAACACCCAAGGTAGAGAGAGCCATAAGATTGATCAAGTAACCAATCAAAAATCACTTCTCTGTTATTTGAGTGACTAGTTATTGGAAGCTTGAAGTTTCCGCCTTTGTTATTATTGGTGGCTCCCAGAGTCACATCCCCAATATCAAATATAACAGTGGATACAGAAATAACTGCAGGCAATTGATTAGTCATTTCTTTTCCATTTACAAAAACTGCACCATTCGTGCTGACACACACTGCTTGGTCCCGCCGCACTGGTCATAGCCATTCTTTTTTTCTGCACACACACCCATACTGTCTCTTCTGTGTGGCTATCCCGCAGTTTCAACTCTGAGTGTTAATGTCTGCCCACAGAAATATGTTGGAGCACTGGAGTAGAGAACACCTGAGGATTCAGAATCATTCAAGAGTGCTATATTTCTTCGACTGCCAGACTGTACCCCTCAAAAGCAGTCATCCACTCATGAAGCACCAATGTGGAATGACGTTATCTGGGGAACGCCCAAGGACTCTGCTCCTGTTGGCCGTCTCTTCGGCTGTAGACACAACTGATAACCAACAATGGAGTCAATGTGCAACACTATGATTAATCAAAACCACAGAGTGATATGAAGTAAGAGGAATTAAAACATGAGTTTAAATATTTTGACAATTGCAAATGTGTAAGAACGTTTTCTTACCAAAAACAATATGGCGACATTTCAATGTTTAATTTACTTTGGAAATGGGTAAATTATCTTACTGAATTATTGTAATGATCTGAATTCCCACATGCATTTCTAATGTTGATGTTTACTTATCTATTTTACCATACATAATTAGTTTCTATATCAAGATACTTGGTAGTTATAATATAGATGAAATTGTAGAATACTTTGCAAATTATTTATAAAAAGAATTTATATATCTTATTGACCAAAATTATGCTTTTAGGTGATACTTTTCTAAAGTTAATATATTTTGTATTGACTTTGATCATTATATTGTATAATTGATGTAAATTATCTATTTTATTTGAGAGTGTAATGAATCAAGTTTGTATGATTCATTTAATTTTGAAGACATTGAGGCATATTAGGATTTTGGAACCTTGACTCCAAGCATCCTGTAATCCCATTAGGACAGAGGCTTAACCAAGACTGGAAATACAAAGGCTAAATTGGGATGTTTTGCTGGCTATTATGGGTACAATCAACAATTCAACTAACTATATTCAAAAAGATCACTGGATAATTAACAAGTATGTCAACATTTTTATTTAATAATTATTAATCCCATGTACTGAAAATAAAGGGAGAAACCAAATATAGGATGGAAAGTGTGAGCTGGTGCTCAGAATAACCAGGGAAATATTGGGCTTGAATATACCAATCATTCAGTCTGATTCATTTTATTATCTATAAGGGGAAATAAGTGTCTTAGTTTAGAGCAAGCTGACAAAATAGAATTGGACCGCTATGAAAAGGACATTTAATTTGACTAAGTGAAAATACAAAATAATATAAGAAGAAATAGGAAGCACAAGGAAAGAACAAGAGCCATAAACAGGAAAGAGTAAATTTGGAAAAAACAAAAATAGAAATTCTGAAAATTAAAAAAAAGTACATATTGCAATTTAATACTAAGTTGATAGTTCAATAGTCAACTAAATACAGGGTGAAAAGGAAGAATTAGTTCATTAAAAGATAGAGAATGTTGGAAATATAATATTTAAATAGAAAAGGTTAATACATACTTTTAAAAAATTACAGATATATAAATAACAAGATGATAAATAAAACTATTTTCCATGTAATTAAATAAGCTGATCCAAAAATTTAAATTAAAAAGCAGATTCCAATACAGGAAAGATAAATCTGTAAAAAAAAGTAGAATATTAAAGGGAAAAGAAGAGATAAGGGAGGCATAGAAGGAGAAAAAGGAGAAGAATTTACAAGGTAAAGAAAAGGAGGAAAAGAAAGGCAGAGAAGAAGGGCCCTCTACTTAAAGATAAGATTACAGTTATTAAAACAGTGTGGTATTGATAAATGAATACATAAGTAAACAAGAGAACAGAATAAGGTACATGGAGACAGGTCCACAAATATGAGTGAGGGATGTGGAATTATATACCAGTGAAAAAAAGGTGACTCTTCTCCTAATGGTGCTGGAACAATTGGTATCCACATGAATAAAAATAAAATTTAAATCCTCATCTCAGATCAGCCAGAAGAATTCATCCCAGTTAGGCTAACACATAGAACTTTAAGGCATTTAAAGCTATTTGAATATTTTAATTTAGATTGTTAAAAACATGTAACATCAAAAGTTTATAAATATAACTTTAATCCATTCTAGATAACTGATTTTCTCCACTGAAACATATTTTTACATACATTCCTGTTTTTCTTCTTTTTTTATTGTGAACTAGTTTTTTTAAAAAAATATACATTGTAAAATTTTAAATTAACTATTGGGTAGCTTTTTATCCATTGTCAACATTTAAAATATGAAATAAGGGTAGGGTAAATATGTTGGTTACATATATAAAATCTTTAAACTTTTTCAAATAAGTTATTGGTTAATACATTAATGTTTTCAAAAAATTTATCTGTTTCTTTCACTATCTATCCTTCTAAAGCAATACACTTTTTGATACATTATGTAAAAACACTCTTAAATCATAATATAAACACCTGCATCTTCCCCTCATCCACAGTCTCCACCAAGAAATCTTTTTAATGGTCTCCTTATAACCCTCATTGCTATTTTCAAATGCCATGTCTTTTGATTACCTGTTGCTGTAAACAAACTCCCCCCAAAACTTGGTGAATTAAAATAGCAATCATTTAATTATTACTTAAAATACTACGGGTAAGACATTTGAACAGGGCACTGTGAGTGTCCATGATCTCAGCTTCACATGATATCTGCTGGGCAGAACTAACTACGTGATTTGCTAGGCCGGTGCAAAAAGAAAATGTAGGACTTGTTTATAAATTATTAAGTATTTCAAGTTAGTGACAGCAGAGCATTAAGCCAAACACAGAACCCTTAAAGCTTGGAGACCTTCTGTGTGACTGCTCAGGTCTCACATCCATGAGGCCTGCCCTGCTGCTGGGTCTGGAACATCCAAGATGGCATCTTCATTCACTTGCCTGGTGCCTCAGTTAGAACAGCTGAAAAGACTGGGTGCTGGTTAGCATAGTTTAAGTGGGACCATATGTCTGAGATTTTGCCCTCACTGTTAGCTTGATTTCTTGGTTCTCTATCATGTAGTTCTAGGACTTTTTCCTCTTCACATGGCATCGTCACCTTGCCTCTCACCCTGGTTTAGGCTTCTCACGTCATGAAGTATGGATCTCAAGAGGAAAAAAGAGAGAGAGACACCTGTTCTTTTTAAAGCTGTACTTCTAAGTTCTCTGTATTATATAGGGGTAAAACTAGTCACAAAGACAGCCAAGATTCAAGGAGAGGGTAAATAAAATAAACTCTAACCATTGGTGTGCAAAACAGAATGTGATATGAAAGGGAAGGACTTTGGGGATCTATCATGATACATTCAGAATGTTATGGATGAGAAGCACTAAAAAAAAAAAAAAAAAAAGGAAGAGAACTCAGCATTTAAATCCAGGTTTGTTTCATTTTAAAGTCTACATTCTTTCTACTACTCCAACTTTTTCCTAAGAATTAGGAACTGGATTGTATTTTAAGGATTACATAAAAATAAAAAGGGTATTATTACGATTTTTTTTTTTTTTAGAATCAGGGTTACAAACCATAAACACCAAATTGAGTTAATGTGCAATGAATTGAGGTTTTCAGTTAGAACTGTAAAAGCTATTTATCTATAATTTAACTAAGAAACAAATGGTGTTTTCCATGTAAGGGCTAGGGGAAAACTTCTCCTTAGTCCTCTAAAAGTTCACAGAAAATCAACTGACAAAAGAAGATCAACAGAGGAAAAAGATATACAAATATATTGATGTGCAGATAAGAGAGCTTCAGAGAACAATTTCATCCTGTGCTACAGAAGAGACAAAAGAAAGAGGACAAAAGGGTCAGAGAGACCTTGAGGTTTTTTCTTCAGTTTAGCATGTCAATGAGCCATATTTTGGGGCACCACTTTCTGAGGCCCAACACCCACTAATATCTGAACTAAAAGTGAGAAAAATACACTGCTTTCATACTATTAAGTGATTTATGAACAATTAAAATGACAGTAAAATATTTCTAATCGTTTTTCTCTTATTATGTAAATAATATAGCCTAAACATTAGAAAACTATACTAAATTAAAAAGAAGAAAAAATGTATAAAGTTTAGGAAATGCAGGAAATTTAAAAATAGTTAAATAGTTTTTATTTCTACTATACAGACTAACCACTATAAACATCCCATGCTTATATTTCATGTAGTGCTGGACTCCCAAAGACCACAAAAGAGAAGGCACTGTGTCCCAGAGGCAGAAGAAATGACCTGGAGACAACTAGACATGGGTTTTATTTTCAGGACCTCATGTATAGAAGGTGGTCCAGGAACCCTTGCTCACAGAAAAGGACCACTACCTATGGTAAAAGGCACATGGTTTATTAGCATTTTATATAGGGTGGAATGCTAGTTAAGCATGAAGAGGGTAAAGTTTCTAGTGTGCAGGACTGGTGTGAGAACATGCTTATACATACGTCACATGTACACAAAATGAGTGTGATTTCTCTCTAGGGGTGGGATTGCTAGTGTTATAATGAAGTAAAGGTGAACAAATGGTAACCAAAGGTTATAGGCATTGATCCAGGTGTGCCCTATCTGATCTGAACCAGCTGGGGCGAGGGAGGGGGAGGGCGAGACTGGGGCGAGGCTGGGGGAGTTGCCTCCAGGAAGGGTGCCAAGAACACTCACTAGCATAGCTGCAAGATGTGGTCAACAGTCATGGAGAACACAACACCCACATCCACGGCTTCAGAATGACCTGCATGCCCAGGCATAGAACCTGAGGGGAAGGGGATATCTCTGGTTGGCCACTCCCAGGACCCCTCCCCAAGTTCCAACCCCCTGCTTGGGGCCACATCCAAAGTATGCTAATGTTGTCACTGTGTTTCACCCTACACTTCATTAATTATTCTGTCATTATCATTGGTTACATTGTATAAAATTTAAGCTTACAAACACCCCTATTATTTAATTCATCATCACCTCCTCCCTATTGTAAATTATACTCCTTGTCAATAGCATTATATTTGTTTGCAATTCATTCTAATTCACCTACTATTTCCAAGTCTTGACCAAATGTTAGCTATTTCAATATACACATTGCAAGAAAAGAGCTTTTTTTATTTTTATTTTTGAGTGAATTATGTTTCTGGAGTCAAATTATTTGGTGGTAGTGAAACTGCCTATGTAAAATTAATATAGAGACTCATGGGATAAACACTGTGGAAGAGACTTGAGCCTTGCAAAGCTTCAGCTATGATTAGAATTTAACAAATCTGCTGTTTCTAAGTTTGCTCTTACTCCAATAGTGGGGAACAGACTATCGTCATGCCCTGACCCATGGGGAGAGAGAAAGTTGTCCTTGAGGCTGATAAACATATTTTCCCTTAAACAGTGGGCCTAAGACTGTGCAGATCTCCTTGATGACATCTCGAAGTTTAAAGTTTGAATGACACAAGCAGCTCTAGTCTCCAGGGGCCCCATCTCCTAAACTACCTCTGTAATGACTTATTGCCCAGGAATCAGTAGATGATGGTCACAGGACTTGCTTTATGCATACCATCTATTGTAACACATAAGAGTGGTGTGTGAGATATTTTTCAGCCTTTGCACTCTGATGGACCCGAGGCCCCACCCAGACCCAGAACACATACAAAGAAGTTGGCTCCACCAGTCACCTCACAAAAACTAGCTCTGCTGCATGAAGACAATTCCATCACCCTCCATAGCATCATCAACCAATCACCAGTTTCAACTCCACTGCCCACCAAATTGCTTTAAAAAATCCTAGTCTCTGAATTTTCAGAGAGGTAAATTTGAGAAATATCTTCCATCCTCTTACTCAGCTGCTTTGAGATATTAAACTCTTTAGTGCAATAGCTGCACCAGTCTCGGTTTTTCTAGGTAGTAGGCATAAGAACCTGGTCAGTTTGTAACAGTAGATGAAATACAGAGTATATCTGAGATATAAAGGAAGCAGCATTATCTGAGACAGAAGAAAACTGAAGGAATGTACTGTCCCATATTTTCTGAAAACAATTCTATTAGAATTTCTTAAGTTGTTATTTCCCAAATACTAACAACATAACTTTCTTGAAAACTGAAAAAAGAAAGGTGTATCTATAATTTAAGTGTGAGTCTAAAGTAATTAATGATTCATTCAAACTGTTGAAATTAATACAGCAGTTGAAACTACAATAATAACACATTTATAGTTAAGATATAACTTTCTTGCCTTCCATAATATTTTCCTTTTTGTTTCCCTAAGATTTTGGAATTTGAGATTAAAGTAGAATTCTCTGAGTAATTGCCAAATCAGAATTGGAATTTTTAAAACATATAGCTCCTAGCAGAGTGTAGCATTATTCTTCTAATTAAATCTCCCTTGACTATTTTCCACTACTACTCTTTTACTATTCATGTAAACTACTGTTCCAATAAGATTCTGCAAAAATGATGTGTAACAGAACAACTATACTTGTAAAGCAGAGTTTTCAGATTTTTCTGTGTGCCAATATATGCTGTGTGTTTTTAAAACATACCCTGTAAGATTTCCAAGTGGAATCATGCTCTGTCATAACAACCAGTCCAATTTTTCATTGTATAAAAAAATTCATTATGTGCCTATATTCTAAAGCAAATGTAAATGAGATTTATAGCTATGTGAGATTTCTCACTTATGACATCTAGGTCTCATATCCTATATAATAGATTTATTGAACTTTTTTAATTGTATAAATTTTGTACACATATGAATCCATGCAACAAAAAAAAATTTTGAATGTGTTTTCTCCTTTGAAAACTCATCATAAAAATCTCAATAAACCAAACTATAATGATTTTAATTTCTCAACCCATTCCTGAAATATTTGAAAAACAATTGTTATTATTACTATGTAACCTAAAAATGGATTATAATTATTTCTAGTTGATCTTTAAGAAATTTTGTGCAACAGAATATTGAATGGGATTTTTTCTGCTATCCTGTCATGTTGGAAACCCAAAACTAGAAGTAATGAGAAACTATACTAGTACATTCTAAAGAGAACCACTACAAAAGTAGAAAAACTAGCCCCTTCCTCTAGTGTAGATAGGAAAAGGATTGGGAATGGGGAAAACAGGATTGTAGACCTCAGCCTTTTGGAAAGTGCAATGATTTAGAGAGATTTTTCTTTCAATTCCTCTGGGAGGATGAATCATTGTCTCCTGTCAGTGGGAGACTCTCTAGTCATTGCCACTCTTAACTCTCTGGTAAGCTGGCGGATACAGATTTCCTGGTTGTGGCTACAATATATTCACTATTCCCAGAAGCCCCCAACTAGACTCTTGTTGGTTTGGGCAGGAGCATCGATTTTAGATGATCACTCTTCTCTAATCTGATTCCTGGCATTCGTTCTGTCAGCCTTGCTTTCAATATGCAAAAATCCAGTCTTAGAAATTCCAAATGAAGATTTCTCTCTCAATAAAGCTTTGGAAGTCAAAAGCACTTTCACTTTCAAGTGATTGTTTGTAGTACAGGCTTTTGAAAGACTAATTAAGGGCTCTAAAGCCAGAAAGCCCACACCTGTATGTATGTACAAGCAGAGAACAGAAGGAAACGTGACCACAGCAACGGGTACAAGAAAGCACATAAAACAATACATTATTTAATACCATAAAATGTTATCCTGGGCTGATACAATTGATTTCACAGTTCTGAGGACTCAAACTCCTTGTTCTGACTTCAGCCCAGGCACATTTCACTACATGACTTCTCTCAATCTTGATCTCCAATTATTAATTTTAGACTTGTCAAGACCAATTATATAAGAGTTTTAGAATCCATTTTTATGACTGGAACAATTTTATCAGTTCAACATTTAAACATTTGGTAAAGAAAATAAAAATAATACTGTCATAGCATTAAAAATCAATATCAAAATTCAAAGTCATAAAAAAATCTACTCCTTCAGTAAACAAGACTTTCAGTAAACAAAATAAATAAATAAATAAATGGGTTAAAACTCTCCTCTGCTTTTTATTAGTGGTGTATGGACCAGAAAAATTACCTCCTTTCTGTAAACATAAAACTAATTATACTTACCAGAAAAAAAAAGTTAATATTTGTATGGTATTTTTGACAAGGGCCTATCTAACAGAAACTAATGTTTTAGCTGATACAAAATAAACTATTGTGAAAAAGAACCCAAAACTCGTAAAAATAATTTACATTAAGACTTTATTTTTAATTTCGTATTTCAATAATGTCTCATTTTAAAGATTTACAATACAAATACATTTTTTCTGTAATAGTTGAAATAATAAGTGGAAATACTCTTGATTTATTAAAATTGGCAATCTGCTTCTATTCTTAAACATTATTTGAAATGAATAATGAGAAAACACTGTTCAATTATCCATGTGAAAATTCAAGCATTGTATTAACAGATATATACAAAAAAAAACAACAACAACAGATTCTCACATGATATACTTCCCCTTGAAGAATAAATTGTAATGTTAGTGTCATAAGAACACATTATGTCTTGCCTAAGGGTATCTAAGAAGTTTCTGATGTTTGGGAATTATGTAAATGATTTTTCTAAATATCTATTGTGGATTTTTATATTTTTTAGAATGTCAAATTAGATTTCATGATGCCCAGTAGGAAACTGAAGATTTTATGCCTATAAACTATACCCATTTTGTATTTCATTCATTCTTCTATTATTTAAATTTAACATATACAACTATGTCCTCAAGTATGTATGTGATTTCCATATCTTTATATATTCTTTCTGTTTCCAATAACTGTAAAATTTATTTGAAAATGATAAAACATGTCCACCATGTTAATAAGATCTATGCCTTCCTAAGTGTAATAAATCCCAAGCTGAAAAAAAAAAATCATGATTAAAACCCCTCTATCATTAAAGAGGCATATATTCAAATAAAATACAATCTAAACGTAAACAACTCTGGCATCTTATAACATATTAGTTTAAATGCGTTGAGTATCTTTAGTTTAACCCACTAGATTCACTCTCCATCTTTCTTATCCTCTCCTGTTTCATAGAAGACTAACCCATAATTGTTCCAACTGCTCTATAGCCTACAGACTTTCTTACTCTCTCTCTTTCTTCCCTCCCTCCCTTCCTTTCCTTCTTTCTGTAGTTGAGAATCTCACTTGATTCCAGGCTGGAATGCAGTGGCATGATCACAGCTCACTGCAGCCTTGACCCCCTGGGCTCAGGCAATCCTTCTGCTCCAGTCTCCCATGTAGCTGGGACTATTGGCACACGTCACCATGTCAAGTTATTATTATTTTTATTTTTTTGTAGCGATTAGGTCTTATTATGTTGCCAAGGCTGGTCTTGAACTCCTGGGCTCAAGCAATCCTTCTGCCTCAACTTTCTGGTGCTGGGATTACAGGCGTAAGTCACCATGCCAGACCCAGACTTTCTATTGCTATTGGCCAATGGGTAGCACCAACAGGAGATGGGAATGTGGGAAGGCCATGATGTCAGTGCATTTTCCCCTGTTCCTTTCCTTCCTGGTTACCATTTGGTTGTGCTTTTTATTGAAGGTCACCCTTTCTATAAAACATTTTTTTTAATTTAAGTATCCTCTCTGGGTTCTAGTAACCATTCTCTCTTCTTCCTCTTGCTCCTCAGGTCTAGAGGTTAGAATGGTTTCTCTAAATATTACCATATGAGGATAATTGTATTTCTTAAACCCTGCCTACACCATTATATGTATTTTTAAAATTAAACTCCTCTCAAATTTTCTGGTTTGAATAAGCTATTTGTCTCCTTTAGAACTTTGACTAATACTTACAATTTCTCATGGGTCCTTCTTAAATATTTGCGTAAGTTAATATTTTTGGTAAAGAATCTTTAATGTTTTTGTACATAAAATCAACGATCAACCCATTACTAGTATATGCTATCATAGCATTTAATCTAAATTGCCATTATTCATGCATTTAGAACATACATCTCTTTAACATCTAGCTAATATCTAGACAGTATCTCCTTGATATCTAGTCTAATCTTTCTTTAATATCTAGATAATATTGTATTATCTAGACTTCAAGTTGTTTAGTAATAACTAGAATGTTCTTCTACTGTTTGTTTTCCCAACTTTATTTTCTGAAATTCCTTCAACCATTGGCTTTACTTCCATGACTTATAATGTTCTTAACAGCTGGGATTAAATATTGACTTAAAATAATTAAAAAGGTGGCAAATCCTATATAAAAGTAACTTTAGGAATACAGATTAAATTTGGTCCCTAGAAACAACAATACTTTTTAAAATTTCTTGCACACTCACAAAGACCATGAAAATATATATTATAAGATTATAAAGATAGCTAGACAAAAGCAGTGACTAGAAAAAGTTACATTTTTCCATAATCATTATGTCATTGACTCTTCTCAGAAGTCAGCAATATTTTAAATCCTGATACTACAGAAATTAAGGTACTCAAAAATATTAATGGATTATGATCAGAGTTCAAAATCTAATGAGATAAATCAACATTTAAAGGATCCATGTCTTATACATTCTCTTAATACAATAATCGCCTTATTTTAAAGTTTGTCATTTCTATACCCTCTTGCATGTAGCAACTCAGATTCTTGATAATATCAAGCTAGAAAATAAGAGACTCCAAGTCCCTGAATTAGCCTGTCTTACCTCCAATTTCACACAGCTTCAATATCTTCTCTAAATGGTCACCAGTCTTTTTCCTAAAACAAAATTATCGTATTAGAAGACTTTCCATAGCTCTCATTCCCTACAAGATAAAGTTCAAGACACGAAGCTATTTGAGCTTCTTCATATTTATCTTGCTATCTCAAGTTTCTCAGTCTTTGTTCATGTCATCCCTTCTGTCATGAATGTTTTTTTCCATCTTTTTAACATGCTGCCCACACAATCACTTTTCAAAATTCAGCTCACATTTGGACAACATGACTGATTTCTAAATCCTTAGCATGCCCTTCCCCCAACATAAAGAAATATATCTCTATTTTAGTGCCTAATCCACATTTATGTATAACTTTATTACATTGAGTTTCCCTCTACTGGACTGTGCACTCCTTAAGGATGGAGAGACTGTACTTATACCTCATCATTTCTCCTACATCAGCTCAGTGCCTGGCATTAGGAGTACTCGTTGCTGAATGCCAAATGAGTGCTAGAATTTCTGGGACAAGCCTCATCTCCATCATTCCTGCTTCCTACATGTACACTTAGTCTGGTTCTTTGAACAGATATTGTTTTAAGATTTGAACTAAACTAAATTAAAAGATGACTCTAAATTACAGAAGAAGCACTCTTTCCTTACAAAATAATTCCAATTAATAAATGTAGCAATTGTGAAGAAATATAGAAAAATCTTGTAGCCAGATGTACCAATACATGTTAAAATTATTGGGTAAAAGTTTAATGAGAAACAGGATACTTGCGTAGTCTCAAAGTATCTTCCCCCAAATAGTCATTAATTACCAAAGAAAAAATAGTAACTTTGCAGTGGAGATACATGGTAGATGTCACCTTTACTGAGTTGAATTACTAATGCGATCTCATGTCAATGTCATGTACTCCCAAGATGATATAATGAGAACGTTGTGGTATTTTCCCCCAAAACTCATGACCCCAGTGTAACCACGAGAAAACAGTAGACAAACTCAATCTGAGGGACTTTCTACCATATACCCAACCATTACCCTTCAAAAGTGTCAGAGTCATGAAAGATCAAGCAATTGTCACAGATTAGAAGAGACTATGGAGACATAAATTCTATGAGGTGGGGGGGGCGGTTCTGGAGTAAAAAAGGACACTAGTGGAAAAATTGGTAATATCTGACTACATGCTGTAGATTAGTTTCAAAAAGGATATAAATGAATAAAATTCTTCTTTCTTGGCAAAATACCAGAGATCTTTTTTTAGTTTTTCCAAGAAAAATCTGCAGCTATAGTTTAATTTTTAGCCAAAGCTATTGTTTTCCTTTTATTTTGAAACACATTGATGCAGTTTAAAGACAAACTTCATTAGCATGTCAAAAGTTTTGATTCCCTATAAAATGATTGTTTACTTTATACCTGCTTGCCAGACTATGTTGAATGCATTACATTTATTAGCTGAATTAATCTTGGCAAGAACTATGCTTCAAAAATAAGACTAATAAGCCGGGCTCGGTGGCTCAGCCTGTAATCCCGCGCTTTGGGAGGCTGAGGTGAGTGGATTGCCTGAGCCCGCGGGTTCGAGACCCGCCTGGGCAGGCGAGACCTCATCTCTACAATAAAAAAAAAAAAAAATAGCCAGGCGTGGTAGCAGGCACCTGTAATTCCAGCTACTTGGAAGGCTGAGGCAGAAGGATCGCCGGAGCCTAGCAGGTCGAGGCTGCGGTGGCCGGGAGCGGCCACTGCACTCCAGTCTGGGTGACAGAGGGAGACTCCAACTCAAAAAAAAATAAAATAAAATAAGACT
>CAUYQG010036626.1:0-36719 GCA_963574415.1 Tarsius wallacei | reverse complement strand
AAGTAGCTGGAACTACAGGCACGCACTACCACGCCCGGCTGATTTTTGATTTATTGTAGAGATGAGGTTTCGCCTGCCCAGGCAGGTCTCGAACCCGCGGGCTCAGGCAATCCACTCACCTCAGCCTCCCAAGGCGCGGGACCACAGGCTGAGCCACTGAGCCCGGCTAGCATCAACTTTTCAATGTCCTATTAGAATGTGAGGGAGGAGAGCTCAGTCCATAGTCTGACTTCTTGTGCTTCTTACCTCCCTTGCTCCCTCCAAAGGTCACAATATTCACATTAGATGGAAACTTTCAAGTCAGCTCTCCTCTTTTATTTCAATCTCCTATTCAGATTGGGACATCCTGGACAATCCAGGGAAAGCCAAGGAAATTTAAATCCCATGCTTTGTCTTCAATCATTTCACCCAGCTTCTTTGCTAATCTCATTTCTTTTTTATCCAATGGAGGCCCTGCAGCCAATAGATTCAGCCTCCCTCACCAACACCTCTAAGTCTCTTGGCCTCATAATCTAACAAATTATTATTTCAAGTCCTGGCCATCCCCAGAGAGAATCGGGGTCTACTGGAACACCTGTACCACCCTGGAGTTTCTCCAGTCTTGGCACATACTACCTCATCATGCCCTAATGTATACTTGCCAATTCATCCTGGACCTCTCTGTATTTGAATTTCATTTTAAAAGAATTAAAAGAACAACATGAAAGGGAAACGTATCTGTAAAGCTGGGCATCTGTATTGATCTATCTTTGAGATAGATTAATATCTCTAAAACTCTAAAATGATTAGTTAACATAACTCTCAAATAATCCTTAAAAAGCTGTTTCCTACCCAGACCTTGGATGAGTCAGCCCCATGAGCCTGAACAGTATGTTTCTAGATCTCCCTCTTTAAAGAGGGCCTTGCTGCTCAGCTATGGGGAATGAGGTTAACAGACCAGTTCCAGGTGTCAGCTCTTTCAGAGCCTGCCTCAGTTGAACTGCTTTTCTGGAGATTATACATTTCTTAGGTGTTCCACATTCAGTGATGGACCACAGTTGGGGGTATAAGAATCTGGCTGTTTTGGTTCAAGGCTTTGTCAGATCTACACTGAAGTTCAGTGTTCCCTCTGCCCATTCCTATTTCTTTCCTCCTCTTTTCCCAGATTCTAAGCCTAATAAGCCTCCTTTCTATCAGACCGTTTTCTAACATCTACTTAGAGAAAATGCAATGTATGAAATATGGAGATAACAGAAATGCAAGCATCAGAGGAAAATAAAGCACATTTAACAAGGAGAATGGGATATTTGGTCATTTTGATGTTTTGCATGTTTCATGTTCAGCTACATCTACCAAGCAGTCTCATTTCATCACCGGCCCAAAGTGACCTGACATTGGTATTCTGTAAAACTACTAGTTCTAGTCCTAACAGCTGCTAAAAGCTTTTATGATCTCCCTTCTCCCCACACTGTCCAAGGGCAGGTGAAGAGCAGCTAGATCCTCACCAGCATAGCAATTCTAATTAGAAGGTTTTCTAGGGAATAATCTAGTCAAGTCTGTAGTCAGACTAGAGTCGGTCCCTCATACTCCTTTTATTGCATGGCAGTTTGCAGAATCATCTGACTTGACAACAAATGTGCAGTAACTTTGAAGACGGGATTCATCAATCCACTGTGATGAAGGACATTACTAGAAACAAAAGACTTACCAGTTCTTAAAAGAGAACTCATAGCCAGAGACTTAAGTTACTAAAATTTTACTAACATGCTCTAGGTTAGGGTTAGGGTTAGGGTTAGGGTTTGGGTTAAAATCCAACTGGGATTGTTGTAGAGAACCAAATGGTGCTCCCCGCCCCCTTTTTAAAAGTCTAGTTATAGACTGTTGTCCTGGACTGGTGTTTATGTTGTTATGAAGTGCTTGTGTTTAGCCCAAATTCCTTTTGGCCTAGCTAAGAGAAAATCAAGTGCTACATGATTGTTCATCACAGCTACAGCTAATGCAGTTAAACCAGATTGTTGGGCCTCCAGAGAAATACCTCCCAAGTGAGAGAAAAATTACTGAGCACCTTTCTGTTTATATTATTCCTCCTATGGGAATCAAAGCTTGCATAGCATGCATGAGGAGTAAGTTATTACTCTTGGCAATCCTGAGTAGCCTATGCTTGCTTCATACTGGGTGTCTTCAAGGAAGCATGGTCTGTTAGAAGGGAGGTGGTTTTTAAAACAAAATTTCTTACAATTACTCCAATATGCAGGTAAATCAGTATTCCAGGGGCAGGGGCAGATGTAAACCTGGTATATCTGCCTAGAAGTTATTCCTGAGTTGAATATGCACTGTCTTGGGAGCATAAGTATTGTTTATCACTGAGTTGGCCTATATTTTGTCTTCTTAGGTAGGCATATTCCTTGAGTAGATGAAATAGTTCTTGCAAAACAAGCAGAAGTATCTCTGAAAAGAACAAACTGACGATTGCAGCAAATATAGCCCACTATTAGTTTATATAGTATATATATAGTGGGTTGGGTTTTGCTGATAGGGTTGGAATGAACTCAGAAGTCCTAATTGTCATAAGATTGGAGATTGGGATTAATGACTTGAGGTGAAGTTAAGTAGCAGAAGGAATCTATAGATGAAAAAAAAAATCTACTTTCTGAAGAGCTTAGAGGAGGAGTTGTTGGTCTGCAGCATCAGTGTGGCATTGAGCCTAAAGTTAAGACCCAATATTAAGTGTTGTCTCTACATCTGGTAAGACTGAGAGGGGCTGGGATGGCCTACACTGCAAATTCTCCTCCCTACCCTACCTTTGAGGATAAGTTCCCCCAGCCAAACCCTCTACTTTATCTTGGAGGACCACACTCAGTTCCCTGCGAGTCCACAGAATCTTTCAAACAAGATGTGACATCTTCTCATAGGAGCCAGAGAGCATCCCACTTTATCACTACAAAGCCTGCCTCCTACAGTCCCTGCTTTTTCAATCTTTTCCCAAACATAATCACGGTGTGGCCCTGCATAGATGTCATGGTGTTCTTGTGCGAATGATGACAATTGAACTGCTATTGATCTCATTTGTCCAGTGCCCCAGTCCTAGGGCAGAAATCTCCCTCACCAATGGGGTGAATGGAAGGTGATTAGAACATGCAATAAGTTAAATTCACAGCATAACCATAGTCTGAGAAAAAAATAAACAAAAACAAAGCAATTGTGTTTACATGTCAAAAGATGACCATAAGTGATAAAAAACGAGAGGATGTAGGTAAAAGCATACAGAAAAATGTTTAGCTGGTCACCAGGAAGTATCAAAGTACAATAGCAGGAAAGATTAGTAGGTGCATGCTGGGAAAGTCAGAAAGTTAATATTATTACAGTGTCTTGGGTGAAGCCATCTATTCCCTGAAATATTAGCTTGAAGTTTGGTGGAAAGTGTCTACTCCCAGCATAGGTCACCTACCAGAAAACTCATGTACAGAAGAGGGCATCCTAGTAGAGATAGGACTGGATTTTGTCTGCCTTCCTGTATGCCCTTGCCTGGATGCTAGTGAAGTTTGCAATCAGGAAATGCCAACAGACATAGACAAGAAATAGTCATAAGGAAAATCTATTCTTTCTACCCTAAGGTCTGGATAACATGAAAGAAATACTTTTACCATACCTGCCTGTTTTGGAAGCAAGAAATGTGAACCCTCTCCCTCACTTTAACGAACACTGCAACAATAAAGTTCACGGGAAGAAACTTCTTTTTCCCTCCACCCTTTTAAAACCTGTAATTATGAGGAGGTGTCCCTCTTTCCCACAGCCTGTGAGAATGCCTCCTTCACCATGCTTCCCTCCTATGGTTGTGAAACAGCTTCCCACTCCCAGGCTCAGGAGACACTGGGGTACAGTCCTGTCATCTGGGTAACATAAATGGGGTAGACCAGAATAGTGGCACAGGAACTTTATGGCCTGAAAGCATGTCAATTTTATGAGCTGTGGATCAAGTGTCAAATTAATTAAATGGGCAGGATACCTTATAGAATGGAAAATTTCAATAGAAAGTAGTGTTAGAATACTCAAAAGCCCAAGACACAGTCTAAAATTACTCATTATATCAAGAACCAGAAACATTTCAGCTTGAATAAGAGACAATCAACTGATGTGAACACTAAGACATCAAAATTCAGAAAATAATCTTTATTTGTTAAAAAAAATTCCTGGGATTTATTCTAAGGATACAATTCAAAATTTAATACAAATTGTGCACGTTTTGCTTTACAATCTATAGAAAATAATCTTTTCAAGACTCCAGTGAGCAGCTATAAACACTCTTGAAACAAGAATAGAAAATCTGAAAGATATAAAGAGAAAACAAGTGAAAGTTTTATAACTGAAATATACAATATAAAGGTTAAAACTCACTGGAATGAAGAATGAAGCAGAATGAAGATAACAGAGGGAGGTGTCATGAGCTTAAAGGTAGGTCAAATAGAGATTATAAAGTCTGAACACAGAGAAAGTTGAACAGAACCAATTGTGTCTGGGGAACCAGGACCTTCCTTGAAATTATTGCTATGCTTCTACACTCCAGAAGTAGGTAGGAAGTATGGAGTAGTTTTGAGATTCTAGATCCTATTCTACCATTTTCACAAAAAATTCAGGTTTTTCAAAAATATTTATGGAACAGGTAGACCAGAACATCTTTCAGGACACTGCATAAAACCATCCCTTAAGGAAACTCTGGTCAAAGTCAGGGAGAAAGACCTCATTGGGCAGAGCATCCTCACGGAGCTCTGGACATCTCATGTCACAATTTTAGTCAAAACCCTGAAGTAGATGGGCTCTTCTGAGGACACTACAGTCCCTCCTTTACTCTGAAGGAACGTGGAAACAGCGGTGGTGAGAACAGCCACAGTCTCGGAGGCTCTGAGGGAGGCAGGACCCCAGAGACTGAACTGATCATTTTTTAAAAAAATTTTTTTGGACTTTATTTAAGATTCATTTATGACCAAGTATGTGATCAATCTTGGAATATAATCCATGTGCAGATAAGAATTATGTATATTCTGTAGTTGTCAGGTGAATTTTTCTGTGGATGTTTGTTAGACCTAATTGGCTGAATTTTGAATTTAAGTCTAGGCTTTTTTTGTTAGTTTTATTCCTTGATGATCTGTCTAGAGGTGTTAGTGGGGTGTTAAGTCCTCCACTATTATAGTGTGGCTATCTATGTCCTCTCTCAAGTTAAGTACCAATTGTTTTATAAATCTGGGTGCTCCTACTTTGGGTGTGTATATATTTTAAATAGATAATTCTTATTGAATTGAGCCCTTTATTATTATTTACTGCCTCTTATTGTCCTTTTTAAACTTTTATTGGCTTAAAGTCTGTTTTATATGATATAAGAATAGTGACTCTTGCTCTTTTTTGTTTTCTATTTGTGTGGTAGATCTTTCTTTATCCCTTAACCTTGAGTCCATGAGTGTTAGAGATGAGATGAGTCTTCTGGAGACAGCAAAAGGATGGTTCTTGTTTTTAAATCTAGTTTGCAACTCTGTGTCTTCTAAGTGGGACATTAATGTCATTAACATTCAAGGTTACTATAGATATATAATGGTTTGTTCCTATCATAGTGTTGTTGAGGAGTTGCTTAGTGGTCTCAGTTTTGTGAGTGATTTATATGGTCTGCAAGCTGTGTGCTTACTTGTGCTTTTGTGGTGGGCACTGTCTTTCTTTTGTTTCTATGTTTAGAATTCCTTTAAGCATCTCTAAGGTTGGTCTAGAAGTAATGAATTCCCTTAGCATTTGCTTGTCTGGAAAGAACTTTATTTCTTCTTCATTTATAAAGCTTTGTTTGGCAGGGTAGGAAATTATTGTCTGGCATTTCTTTTTTTATTATAAATGGACCCCGATGTCTTCTGGCTTGTAAGGTTCCTGTTGGAGGTCTGCTGTTATTCCAATGGATCTTCCTTCGTAGCTGTTCTGTTCCATTTCGCTACCTGCCTTTTATTTTAATATGCAGGGTACAATTCAAGGTAAGGTATATAAATGTTCATTATGCAGGTAGCCCTGTTGATGAGGTTTACTTTTAATATTTTTTCTTTCATAATTATTTAGATAATCTAATGATGTTCCTTGGGGATGATCATTTCATATAGTATTTTGTGGGAGCTCTCTGGATTCCTTGTATCTGTGTGTCAACCTCTCAAGCAAGATGGGGGAAGTTTTTATGGATTGTGCCTCCAACTACTTTCTCCAGAGTATTCCCATTTTTCTTCTATTCTATCAGGAATGCCAATCATACATAGATTTGGTCTCTTTATGTAATCCCATACATCTTGAAAGTTTTGTTCATTTTTTAAATTCTTTCTTCTTTATTTTTATCTAATTGCTTTGCTTCTAGGGATTGGTCTTCAAGCTCTGAAATTCTTTCCTTTGCTTGGTGAAGTCTGTTATTAAGGCTTGTGGTTGTGTTTTGACATTCTTATAGCAAGTTCTTCATTTCCAGAAGTTCAGTGTGGTTTTTGTTTTTTAGAATGACCATGTCAGCTTTCAATTTTTGAACTGCCTTCATGGTCTCTCTGATTTGGGTGTCCACTGTCTTTGGCTGTCAATGAGTTTCTTTGCCTTCTATATTCTGAACTGTATGTCTGTCACTAAGGTCAATTCATTCTGCATATGATTCACAACTTGGAAATTGGTGTGATCATGTAGGAACGGCAAAATACTCTGCTTTTTTGTGTTGCCGGAGTTCTGGCACAGATTTCTTCCCATCTGAGGGTGCTTATGCTTCACTCTCTTTCAGGGGCTACTAGTTGTAGCAATTTTTTAAATTAGGTGTTGTAGTTCTGGCTGCAGGCCTATTGATGGAGCTTAACTATTTAAGGAAAGTGCAGCCTGACAGCTCCCTGCTCTCACTTATTTCAGTTTTCAGATTTGCCTTTCAGGGGACCTGCCTAGGGGGTCTGGCAGCCAGCCAGTCTGATGGCATCAGTCTGTACTGTCACATTTAGACAATTGTGAGGTCCCTGCTCACTTCTCAGGCCCAGAGTGTGGAGTCTGTGTCTGAGGGAAAGCATCCCAGATAGGGGAGGCTGTCAGCACCCTTGTTGCTCTCTGCTCGCACAATTTTCAGATGCAGAGACTATTTTGGGTGAGAGCTCAGGTACACATAAGGCCTGCTTAATGGCACTGGCACCTGGCCTCGCCTATGGGTTGGGCAGCTGGTCTCTGCTGTCATGTTCTGGTGAGTGAGGAGTCCCTTCATGCTCTGTAGGCCAGTAGCAGGCTATCCATGCCTGGAGGAAGCACCCAAGATGTGGGAGAGTGAGGAGTGCCCAGACTCTTTGCTACTTCTCATTTCAGTTATGCCCCTTTGTTGGGAGCCTGTGTTATCGCTCTGTTGTGCTGCTCTCTCTCTAGCCTGGGAGCAACAGCAGCAAAGGCCACAGTGACCACAAAGTATCTGCTCTTTAACAGAGAGACCTGAGTCTCTGCAAGCAGAGCTGTTGGTGCTGAGCTGCACAAGGATCAGTGACCTGAAGGATTTCACATGGGCTTGGGCAAAACCATGTGCAGTCGCTGCTGGGGACTGGCCTGGGGACCTGGGGTGTCACAGAGGTTATCTGTTGACTCAGATCACCAGGGCCCATGGTGGTGTTTTGGACTCCTGGAAGCTTCTTCCTCACTCCATCACTCACCACTTCATCTTGTTGGGGACTTCCATGTCTCCACGCAGGGTCTGGGTCCACGTCAGTTTCTTGTCTTCTGATTATATGCCTCTGATTCTTGCTTGACTTGTTGCTTCTCTGTTGAGTTCCAGGGGTGTGTACCTCCTCATCCTGCTTTGAGTGTAGAGGTTCACTCCCTATTTCTGGTTTCTCTTCATGAAAGAGGTACATACCAGCTGCTTCTAGCTGACTGTCTTTGGAATAAGGAACTTCTAATCTCTTTCTTCATAGCCAAAGCTCCACTTATTCAGCCATGACACAGCTGTGCCTCTGGCCTTGAACTTATCAGACTAGCTTTCCACAGAGGTGCAGCTGGAGAAGATTTGCAAGTCCAGTGACTTTGTTGAAGACTTGGGTGGGTCATAACTGGTGATCACATCCATAGAACAATGCCATTCCATAAGACTTAACCCCCTAGCTCTTTCTACTATTTGCTTGCCTGCTCCCTAACCTTGGACACAGACTCCAAGATTTATGGCCAAGTTCTTCCCTGGTCTTAGCCAAAATAGCTCCACTCACATCCAGCCCCACTTTGAAGTCTATCTTTTTAAATCATGAACTTTCCTGACGTCCATCCCAGAAGGAAGTCTGGTCAATGATGTATTCTCCATCTTTTGCATGTATAGCAGAGGAGTTCTTGTGGAAAGAGGAAAAGAGGGTGAAACGTGAGGGTACAATGAGGCTCTGTGACCCTCAGAGGCTCTGAGTTTACTCTGCAGTGCTCCCTGAAGGCAAGGAATACTTAATACTCAACCTGGGCAATGCCAGGCTCTGAATTACATACTTGTGAACAGGGCCACATTATGACTTCCGTGAATTCTAGCTACTTTGCCTTCATGGTCCCCTTCCTCTATTAAAAAAATTATATTACTTTCTGGCTGCATTGGCATAAATATGAATATATTAATATTATATGTTAAAATATTTTATTTCACCTAAAAGCTTATTTTTTCCTATTCAGATATTAAAAGAAACTATAACATTTTCCTAAGCTCCTAAAAGCATTGTGACCCCTGGTCATGTACCTATAATGCCTAACAGATAAGTTGGCCCTCCCTCAGACGTACCCATTTACTCGTCACAAAAACACTATATAGAAAGTTCTAGTACTGTCCCCTTTTACAGTTGAGGAGGTAAAGCACAGAGAGACCGTGTCCTGCCCAAGTCACACAGTAAGTGGTAGAGTTGGATTCAAACACAGGTCATCTGGCCTCCAAAGCCCTAGTCATTCATAAGTGCTACACCATACCCCCTCTCAAATGTTTCGAGTTCTTGTATCCTCACTCCCTCTTCTCCATAATCTTTCCCAATTTTTTCAGACACAAGGAAACATAGTTACACATAGTTATATGTAGTTAAACATATATCTATTATATAGTCTACTAAACTAAACCTGGTTTTTTGTTCTGGCTTTGTGCCAAAATATGCTTTAATTCTCCTGAGTCTGATTCACCATGCATCTAGGTTGCTTTATCTACTTTCTTGGCACAGCAATAGCTGCCCTACTCAAAGTGTCTGCATGGGTCACAGTCAGTGATAGGATGTCTGCAAATATTCCAATCTGTTATCATTGTTAATAACCATTAGTTGCATTGGCTATAATGATAGTTGCTTTGCAAGTCATATTAATAATAAGAGTAATAGCAAGAACTGCTATCAAGTGCCTACTTTGGGCCAGGTGTGACACTGCTCGTGCGACCAGCATTCCCATTTTAAGTCCTCACAACCACCAAATTAGGTGTTCACATTTATATCCTCAGTTTCTCAGATGAGGAAATGGATAATCAGAGAGGCTAATGAAAGCTTATTCAAGGACACATAGCCAATAGCAGAGTAAAATTTAACTCCAAGACTCACCTTAGATCATGTCACAAAACCACACTGTACTGTATTGTATTAGTGAACTGTATGCGCCATTCTATGGTATGTAATACAGTAGAGTAGTACATACAGTACAACAATATATAATATACTATAATATAATTCAGTGTTATGTACCAGAACATTAATGCTCAATAATGTATTAGGACATTATTGTTAGTTCATAAAGCTGTGATCACACTACGAATACTATCTAACTTTGATGTGAGACCTGCCACACACAACTTTATGTGCTTTTCATGCATTAACTCACACCAACTTCATGACCAAAATCCTGTTGTTATTCCCAAATAAAAAAAAGGAAAATGAAGTACAGACATCTAAGAAACTTGCTGTATATAGTCAGGTGCCTCACCAACACAGAGATGAAGATTCATGTATAAGTGATTTATCACACACCTCTGTGACAGCCAGCACAGGTGAGGAGGGAGTCTGACAGGGGAAGGGAGGGAGACAAGTGAAAGGTAAAAAATCTGGCAAGGTCCTGCTTGAAGTCGCATCCACCTGAACCTGTGAGGGAGTTCTGGAGTAATCTCAGAGTTGTGCCAACCCAAGAGAACTCTGAAGAAAAAAACACAAACTGTCTTTCCCATTCTCACACAGGCAACATAATACAGGATGCTTCATCTCTGGTTACCAAAATGTGGCTGGGCATTTTTCTCCACACACCAACCAAGTAATTCTCCTGAGGACACCAGGCAAGTGTCATACATTCAATTCAATGATGACACTGTCTACCTGGAGTTAAATCGGACCCACAAGATTGCCCCTGACTGCAGATGCCAATTTCAAGCTCCAAGCTGTGACCCATGCTTCAGACCTACCAGCAGAATCAGGGATTCCTGCAACCACCTCCTCAAGCTTGGTTAATTTGCTAGTCGTTCACAGAGCTCAGGAGACGTTTACTCATGTTTCTCTATTAATCATAAAGTATTACAAAGGAAACAGATGAACAGCCTGATGAAGAGATACATAGGATAAGACATGTGAAAGAGGACATGGAGTTTCCAAGCCTACTTCATACCCTCCAGGAACCTGTGTATTCAGCAAACATGAATCTCCCAGTCCTTTTGGGGTTTTTTTAATTTTTTTTGAAGGCTTCATTACATAAGCATGACTGACTAAATCACTGGCAACTAGACATGAACCTAACCCTCAGGATCTCTCTAGGATGTGGAGATGGGCTTGAAGGTCCCAACTCTCTTTCCTGTGACCAGCCCTCTTCCTGAAGCCACCTACCAGCCACCAGTCATCTCAGTAGCTTCCAGAAAACACTCTGGAGACTCCAAGGGTTTTAGGAGCTGTGTGCCAAGAACGAGGGGCAGAAACCAACTATATACTTCTATGATATCACAGTATCACAGAGCTGAGCCCTTAATATCACAGAGCTGAGCCCTTAATGGCACTGTGCTCTTCAGATATTAGTTAAGAATCATCCCAAGGAATCCACGAAGAGAGATGCTAGGGGATCAGGACACAACACCAACATTCTCCCTGCACTTGACTGAGGCACACAGCTCTGAGTAGGGGAGTTGGGATGTGAATCCAGTCAGTACACTTTAACATTCCTTATCTTAACCACTATTAAGTTTATCTTTAAAGAATCAAGGGGGTTCTTAAGAAGAACTAACACTATGTAACAAATCTGTACCACAAGCAGTCTTGCTTCAGTGGCTGGCACACCAGCACCTTCTTAGTCTGTTACCCTGAGCGTATTTTTTAAAGAGTAGAATTAATTGAATACCACAAAACTAAAGAGCTATGAGGAGAAAAAAAAAGACTCCTGATTTATTTATGCAGATTATATGTTTCTGCATCTGCTTAGAGCCAGCAAACGTACACATTTATTCAAACAGGCCCACATTTTGAGATTGTTACAATACCTACAACTTACAAAATAAGCATAATTATCCTATTTTTACGAACTCTAATATGATTTCCATTGATGACAGTACCTTTTGATTGAATTTGCTGCTGATTAGAGTTGATCATCTCTTTGAACAACAAGAAATTATGTCTCATTCAGTTTGTTAGCAAGACTGGTGTTCAGCTCATGATCCATAGCACCAATGGTAATTATCAAGAATAATTTATTCCTAAAGTGGACGTATTAATTACATAGATATAAGAAAATTAAAATAGTTTATCCTGTCAATTATTATTATGAAAAATAAACAAGCTGCAAATTAGCCTTGGGTAAGAAAGTTTAGTTTACTCTGCTAACAGACCTTCCTTTTTACGGAAAAAAATGTCCATCCCAATAATGTGGTTGTGGCACAGACATAGCACAGAGAGAGGGGCCCTAGCAGACTAGCTTGGAAGAGCAGACCGCAAGGGATTTGAAGTGCAACCCTCATCTGGGTAAAGGGAAGAAGATGGATCTGGGAAGAGAAAATTAAGGCCTCTGTCTCCTCTGAAAATCAAAAAGAATGTGTCATGTGGTGGTGGCATATGGAAGAATTCATTCAATTGCACCTTCATTCAACAAATATTTATTGAACACCTACTATGTGTTGGACACTAGGGTTAAAGTACTGACATATAATTGTTCTCATGGATTTAGAGCTTAAAGATGAAGAAAGGAATTCCCCCACAAAAATATCTAAATAACTATAAATCTAAGTATCATGAAAGAAATGGACTGACTCCTGTGAGATGGACTCATCAGGGGATCTTATTCAGACTGAAGGTAAGAATCAAGGAAAACCTCTCTGATGGGTTAAAGAAGGGGAGAGGGGAGAGTAGAGAAATATACATGGAAGTGGGAGCAAGTGCTGTGTACTGGAGAAAATGAGAGACAATTTGAAATGTAAGAGGGTGTCCCATGATGTGATTGTGAGGTAGGCAGGACTAGCTGCCCTGTTCAATGGAACTTGCTAGAATTATGACACTCCACTATATGTGCTGCCCAATACTGATATGACTGTTTCGCACCTGAAATGAATTGAGAAACTGAACTTTTAATTTTAATTTTATTGAAATTAATGAGTGACATGTAGCCAGAGACCACCATATTGAAAAGTGCAAATCAGAAGTGTTATATAACCCCGATAAGGACTGTAGTTTGTATTCAGAAAGTAATGGGAAGTACTGGAGATTTTGTAAGCTTAGCTTCATATGTTTTTAAACATGATTCAGTCCTTTGATCCGGAAAATTCACCCACAAGGCTATTCACTCTTCGGGAAAATAGAAATGGTGTTTGTTAGACACTTCTCTATCAGTCAAAGCTATCATGTTGTAGTGTGTATGCTTGTTGATTAAACCTCTTTTACTAATTCTATCCATAGTGCTTCTAAGGAATGAACATGACGTAAGTCCTCTGTCTGACTCTAGGTGATCCCAAGTATAATGATTTCCGAATCAAACACAAACTGAACAAAAAGAAATATTTTTTATGATGTCCTTAATCTTGTCCTTTCTGACCAGGGACAGGAAGCAACAAGGCCTTTCACATTATGCATTGATGCATCATTATGGAGAATGAATATGTGCATTTTAGGCCAAGGATTACATTTTTGAGCCCACAAATACAACAAAATGAAAGATTAAATGGACATATGACTTCCCATACAGGTACAGCCCCTTCATACCAAGCTTGACCTTGGCCAGAAGGATTAACAATGCCCTAACAAAGTGGTCCAGACAACCTAGGATTGAGTCCTTCTGCATTCAAATCAGCCAGTGTTGTGGGATTCAACAGAAGGCAGGTGAGCCTAATAGGGCCATTCATCTGGCCCATAGTTTTGAACTATGATTAGGAGAAATAGTCAAGGACAAGTAGTAGCTCAAGGCCCCCACTTCTTTTAGAAAACCAATCCTACCATCCCTGAACCAGTTAATAGCTAATAAGCTAACACACTTACATGGCATTCATTGTGGGGACAATAATAATATGGATCTTGTGAGAACTAAGGAACATTATACACACATACATATGTGTGTGTGTGTGTGTGTGTGTGTGTGTGTGTGTGTGTGTTGTGTGTATCTCACAGTGTCCATCTATTATTATTACCCTTGTTTGCAGACCTTGAACACAATGAGTTAAATAACTTGTCCAGTGTCATGTCACTAATAGACTCAGGGTAGGTGCACACTGTGCCATAAGGTCTCTCCATCATCTCCAACAAATGGAACATGCATTAACTTAGCACACTGAACACAGTAGCTGGTGTGAGGGAAGACCTTTAACTCAAGTTGGCCCGATAATTAGACCTTAACCCATGGCCACTCATTGGTCCAAACTGTGTGAATGTCACCCAAATTTAGACCCATCAGAATATTTCCTGAGAGGTTTGATCTCTCAAGGCAGGTTGAAAAGAAGCAAAGCAAAGAGCTGTGATGGCATGTATAGAAACAGTGGGAGAAAATGATGCCCTAAAACAAAAAGAATTAAAAAATCAGAGTGACAGAGAGTGAATCTTGGCGGAGTGCGGATCTCTCAGTCTCGTTCTTGAGATGTCCAGTTTCACCATTCCTTCCCAAGGCCTGGATCTCAGCTCTTTCTTTGACCTTAAGAGCAGCTCCAGAATCTTTAGTGGGTTCCACTTGGGCTCATGTGCCTTGTAACCGAAGACTGCTCATACAGGAAGGTGACTGACTAAAAGTTGCTGACTAAAAGTCTCCTTTCTTAGCAGACCCCTACTATGGTTCAATTATCTGCCCTCTGCCTCCCATAGGTCCCAGGACAAACTGGACCATTCTTTTCTTGAGGACTAGGTGTGATGACTCTAAGGGGAACACCCTTTGCCTTGACAGTGAGGGATTAGCTCAGGAACCCAGACCTGAGCAGGTCAGGACCCAGCCTTCCAAATCAAAAAGACTGACTGTGAAGCAGACACATGCCTCTAAGAGGTCAATGAAATAAAAAAAGAAAGTTTGCTGTCTCTTTCTGACCATTGGATGTAGTGAAACCACTACAGCCCTCTCGTCTCCCACTTGAAGATAAAGCCAGCAACTTCAAGGATGGCAGGACAAGGAGAATCACAGAGAAATTGAACAGAAGCCTCCAGATTAGGTCAGCCCTGAAGCCCAACTGTCCTCCATGTTCCCAGTGGCAAGAGTCTAGGTTTTTCCTTATTATTTCAGTCCCTTTGAGTTGGTCTTGTTTCAGTTGATAGAGACAACAGAATGAAACTTAGAATGCAATGATAAATATATGCAGAGAGTGTTAAAGGATACTTGAGGTTAAAGGATAATCACGAGCAAGTCCAGTGGGGACAGGAGTGGCATGGGTAAGTCAAGGAGTGCTTTGGGGAGAAGAGACACTCGCATGGAGCCTTAAAAGATAAGTAGAAGTCAACCAGATGAGGGTAGGTAACTAAGGAAAGAAGGCATTTCAGATGGAAGGAACAGTCAGGCAGAAACACAGGAAGGGAAAACAGATGAGGCTCAGCATTCCTGAGTCATGAACAATAAAGTAGGGAGTAGAAGATGAGGCTGAAGCCAGACCAGGAAGGATTTGGATACCATGAAGAGGAGCTTCACGCTGCCCGGTGACACGTTTTCTGATCGCTCGGTCTAAAATAGCTCCCACTCCTACACCAGCGAGCTCTATTCCCTAACCCTGACAATTTTTTTCTTCACAGCACTTATTACTATCTGGCATTATATTACTTATTTGTTTGTTTACTGATTTCTTATCTGTTTCTCTCACTGGAATGTAGCTCCATTAGAGCAAGTACTTTTGTTTGGCTCACTGGTATAACCCCAGCATGTAAAATACTGCCTGGCACATTGTAGACAAAGAATAAATCTTTATTAAATGGCTGAACACATAAATTCCTTCTCCCTATTGCCAGAACAACCTATTTTATGAGGGCCTTATCAGGAAAGACCAAAAACCCAAGTCCAAACTTGTGACCATCATTTCCTGTTCTGAGATGTCCAGGTTTCTCATTTAGTGCTCTCAGATCTTCTCATGGGCTCTTTGGATCCTGTGATAGCTCCCACGGCATCATCCTGAAAAAAACTGGGAATGGCCTCTTATCGTATAAGTCATTTACAACATCCAGCAATGCCAACCATCCAAATGACCAAAAAAGACTATAATTACTTTAAGGTCAAAGGGAATTCAGGATGTTAGGATGATGGAAGTGTGATACAGGGAGACTAGAGAAATGCAGGTCAAGACAGGCAGAGTATAGATTTTAAGGTAAAAGTTCAGTGTAGGCTGGTCTCATGATGTTTAAAAATCCCAACATCACCGCCAACAGTTAGAGAAGAAAAGAGCCAACTCCAGAGATCATCTAGCTGCCTTGCTGCTCTAAGCAGCAGCATTGCATCACCTGGGAGCTCATTAGCAACCCAGAATTTCAGCTCCCACTCCAGACCTCCTGAATCAGACACTGCCTGCCAATAAGGGGGGATTCATGTGCACATCCTAAAGCACCACTTTAGCCCGTTCACCTGGAAGTTCAGCACCTGGAATCTATTGTTCGGTCTACCCAGCTTCATGTTGCTCAGAATTCTCATAAAATATAATTCTTCCTCATATTTAAAAAACAGGGAATGCACAAAGAAAAAAATTCTGAAATTTGGCAATCCTGGGAGTGTGCATTCCATGAGTCACCAATTAGCAGGAAATTAGTAGTGGCTCCCCCTGCAGCAGGTAAGCTCCATTTCCTGCTATCATCCTTGATACCTGTCTTAATGCCTGGGCATTTAAGTTTCCAACCTCTCAACTCATCCACAAACTCATTTTACAGAAAAAAAACAGTTACAGAAGGGTTAAGTATGTTGGCTAAGGAGTCACAGCTAGTACAATGCTCATTCAATCATATTATCCTGCCTGAGAAATGGGCACAAAACTTCATTGCTGCCTTAAAGATGAGAGAACTGACATGTTTTAAAGAAACTCACTGAATCTATTCAAATAATAAAAAAATAAGTAACAAGAATACCCTGATTCTCCAGGGCTGGCAAACCTCCTAATAGGGAAGAAAGGCTGCAGGTGGCCCTGCAAGGCTGCGCCTCCAAAAAAGAACTAATCCAGAGAGATGGATATTCCCTTGGTGATGCACTCAGGACTGTTTCACCACTCCTTAAAAGAAGGGAAACCTTGAGAACCAGAGAAAACTCCTCTGCAAATGAAGTTTATCCCTTCACTGACAAGGAAAGATTAAAATGTGACATTATTAATGGATCATAAAACAATCAGTGATTGGCCCGTTGTATTAGTCTTCTTGGGCTTCCACAACAAAATACCACAGATTGTGTAGCTTAAACAACAGAAATTTATTTTCTCACACTTCAGGAGGCTAGAAGTCCCAGATCAAGGTGTCAGCAGGGTCAGTAGCTGGTGAGCGCTCTCTCCTTGGGACTTAGGTGGTTATCTGTTTCTGCTTGCTGTGTCTTCACGTGGCCTGTCCTTGGTGTGTGTGCATGGAGATCACTTTCTCTTCCTCTTCTTATAAAGCCACCCTTCCTATAGGATTAAGATCGCACCTTATGACTTCATTTATCCTTAACCTTCTTAAAGCTCTATCTCCAAATACAGTCATCTTCAAATTAGAGTTTCAACATATGAACTCTGGAAGGACACAAATCAGTCCAAAACACCCAGACTCAAACAAATGCCTGAGATAAAAGTCAAGGGTAGAATTCCAAATTCCAAGTCCAAACTAGGCTGCCACATTCAAAAACCTTATATTTCGGGATCTATCAAGTTCTCCTTTCCCCTATTTCTACTTTCAAAATTAATGATAAAAATAATAAGTAATTACAGTAATTTCCCTACACATGAACCTTCACGTTGTAAACTTTCAAAGATACAAATGTGCATTAGAATGTTCAATCATGTGTCTGGCATGCACTGTCACATGCTGTATTATAAGATTAAAACTATTTTCTTCTTTTTTTGTTTTTGTTTTTAAGTACTATTTGTGTGAAAAGTATTATAAACTTATTACAGTACAGTACTATATAGTCAATTGTGTTAGTTGGGAACCTAGGTTAACTTTGTTGGACTTACAAACATGCTCTTGGAATGGAATTCATTCATATGTAGGGGACTTACTATAATAGCAACAAAAATAAATGATTCCAACTAATAAAAAAGGTTCTAATATGTATATAGTGCTTCATAGTTATCTCATCTTAAATTACAATACGTATGATTATTCTACCATTTCACAGATTAGAAAATAAACTGTCCAAGGTCACCAAGTCAATATGTGCTCAAACTGATACTCAAACTATATCACCTGACTGTTTTAAAGCTCTTATTTCTGTAAGCATGTGAAAGTAAAATATCCAAAGAGGAGAACATGGTATCATTTAGGTTGCCTAATAAGAGTCATTGAGAAAACGATGTACCATATTTGAAGCAAGTATAAAACAACTCAAAATGGAAAGACTGGCCTTCAAGCCCAAATTCTGCCACTAATCAGCTGTGTGAATTTGGGAACATTACTTAACCTTTCAAGGCTTCAGTTTCTCCATGTATTAAATAGGGTTAATAATGGTACATGTCTCATTCTGAGAGTCAAACAAAATAATGTGTTTAAAAATGTTTAGCCCTATTTACTCTAACACATTGAATGAATATTCAATAAATGAGAACAACTGCCGGGCTCGGTGGCTCAGCCTATAATCCCGCGCCTTGGGAGGCTGAGGTGAGTGGATTGCCTGAGCCTGCGGGTTTGAGACCCGCCTGGGCAACTTGGCGATACCTCATCACTACAATAAATCAAAAATTTAGCCAGGTGTGGTAGCACACACCTGTAATTCCAGCTACTTGGAAGGCTGAGGCAGAAGGGTCGCCGGAGCCCAGCAGGTTGAGGCTGCGGTGGCCGGGAGCGGCCACTGCACTCCAGTCTGGGTGACAGAGTGAGACTCCAACTCAAAAAAAAAAAAAAAAAATGAGAACTACTATTGTACATCAACCTGAAAAGAAAAATATCTAAATACTGCACCTAGAAAGACCTTAGAGGTTGGGAAACTAAAAACTTAGGTACAAAGAATAAATGGAAAGAGAGATCTTATTCTTCTAATCTAACAAAAAGAGACTCCAGGGAATGCAGAAATTGTGATGTATAAACAGCCTTGAGATTATAATATAAATTAATCAAGGGAATTACTCTTCCTTCCAGAGGATTTAGACTAAGGAGCAATGGCCTGGAGCTACAGAAGGGGGAATTTGGGTTAGATACAGCAAGACAAGAATGTTCTCAGCAGGGAAAGTAATTAGGAAATGAAATAGGCTCCTTGGGGTTGGAATGGAGGAACCTTCCCTGGCAGTAATCAAGGAGAAATGAGGGAAAGAAGACCAGGCAGGCACAGATTGCAAACTATCCATTGATTAGAAGGAATGGTTAACTGGTTATGTCTTTTAAAGAATCCATCAGGCAAGCAATTAGCAGTCATCTATGACCAAGAGCCAACAATTTTTGGTGGTCAGTGAAGGCTTAGAAGGCATGTAGGGTATGGACGCCGGCCTCAGGAAGCTTGCAATCTAGGTGAAAAGGCAGATTGCCCAGACACAGAGGCTTAAAATATATGCCTGTGTAAAGGTGGAGGGAGTGGATTAATACCATCTAACCTGGCCAGCTACTTTCACCCTCAAGTAGCATTTAACTATTGTTTTTTATTATTTACTCAAATATTGTTTTTTTTTATTTTGACAGCTTTATCTTACAGGACTAACTGCGTGAGTTAGATTTCAAAACTGAAATTATTAATTTTATGTAGAAAATTCAAATGTTGTTTTTTGTTTTCCTATGGGTCATGATGATAACTCAAGCAAGAAGTTACCATGGAACATGACTGATGGGGGCAAGGTGGCAAGACAACATAGTGAAGTTTTGATATGCAAAAGAAAAGTAGAAAATATTACAAAGACAAAACTAAGACTGATACCTAATTGTTTGGTAAAGAAATTTGTCTAAGAAAAATCATAGTAGCCTGGAGTAGTCAAAGACATTCACTTGGAAAGATGTAAGATTGAAGTGAGACCTTAGCCTAAGCCATGATGAATTTAAGAGAGTAACAGATGCTGTGGGCCGTCTATCACCACAATATTGCCATGCAATAACTACCCAGCCCAGAATTCAGTGGCTTAAAACAATAGCCATGTATTAATTCTCACAGTTCTGCAGGGCAGCTGAGTGGTTCTGCTAATCTGGACTAGGCTCTGCTAAGCTTTCCTAGACTTGCTCCTGCATTGGTGGTCAGTGGGTCTGGGTCTGTCTGGGCAAGGATGACCTCATGGTGCTGGTTCCTCTCTGCTTTCCACCATCTCTTGTCCTCCTGCAGGATTGTCTTGGTTGGGTCTTGTGGCCATAACAGAGTTCTCAGAGAGCATGTAAGTAGCAAGTCCTAATGAGACCTGGGCTCAGAACACAACACTTCTGACCTTCCCCATGCCCTCTTGTTAAAGAAGAAGGAAGAATTTTGATTAAATAAACCCCTGGCTCTTCACTGTCTGGCTCAATCTAGGTGATGAAGAGAGACAGATAATTTTGATTGCCTTAAGAGAAAGCCAACCTCAAAGAGGGAAGGACAAAGAGAGAAAAAAGTGGGAATCTCCCATGCTCCCATTTAGAGAGAGTTTTATGAGGAATTTAGAGAAAAGCAGATGTTAGGGGCAGAATGTGGCAGCAAAATTTATATACAAAAGACGAGAAAAGTAAAATCAAAAATGTTTGCTGTGAGCGAAACTGAGATTAAATTGCTTTGCACTTCTTTCTGGGTTGGGGGAACTGCCTTTCCTCTGAGTGCAACTATATGTCAGGTAGGTGGAAGGACCATGGTGCCCACTGGCAGCAGGACACCATCAGGCTCAGCCTCGAGCCCAATAAACATCTCACATACACCTCTACTCAGGGCTGACTGTGTGGCATTTAACCAAAGGGATAAATCAATCACAACTCTGAATGAGGGCTGGAAATGAAATAGTCTCTAGAAAGAGATGGCCAATTCATCCAACCGCTCATAAATTTTGCCTTTATTTGAAATTGGAAGAAATCTTGCAGTTCCTTCTTCTTGATTAAGAATGTCATAAATCCAAGGGATCAGAGGGATAAGCAAAGTTTCTCTGGCCTCTGAAGTCTAATACATTCCAGAACAGTATCTACCCCACTCTAACTCTGTGTTCTGAGACCTCAGAAATTTATTGCAGAAAATCACAGAATTTTCCAGCACAGAAATGTTTCCTAATTATTTTTGAAAACACATTCCTAGCCTGAGACTCTAATTTTTATGTGTACATTGTAAGTATAAGTAGATATTCATAGAGACACTATACTTATTCTCTACAATTATTCTCTAATGTTAAATTAAAAAATTATTTAATGACACTTGTTAACGTATGGTGAGGAGGACTCCATTCAAGACCATCACCATAGGTACAGCAACCTTAGCAACGGGATTTTTCAGTGGAGGAGAGAGGTTGTTCTCAACTCCAGACACGACATGAACAAGTGGGACACTCTAGCCAAGGAACCTGGGGAATGGTGGTCAGTGGATGAAAATTGACTAAGAGGAAACATCAGGGGTAAGGAGGATTCTGACCTAACAGGAGATTCTGTCTAAAGACAGTCCAGGGTAATCAGACATGACCTGGAAGATAGCAGAGGACAAGAAATCGATCCCATATAGAGGTTGATCATGTATCAAGGGTGGGGAATTCTGGCCAAAGTGGCTTAGTGGGGTTCTTTGCTAAAATTGGATTTTGCTAGGAGTGCACAGACAGGCCTAGGAGATTCAGGAGCCTGGCTAAAAAAAAAAAAGTTTGGTCAAACGAAGAATCTTTGTCACATGAAGAAAATGCTATTTTGGGAGTTTATTGCCCATAGAACAAGGTAATGAATTAATGAACTAGCCGTTGTCCTAATCTTAGCACTAACCCCTTGGCGCTCTCTAAGCACGGTGGAAAAAGGATGGACTGAGGACGAGTGGTTACCTCAAGGAAATGCCCCCTTTCTGCACAACAGTAAGCATCGAACAAACAGCAGAGACTGTTACATGGGGTCTGAGTCTGAGACTTGGAAAGCTGGTCTGGTCCTTCAAAGTTTCAAAACCTGGGGGCTGCCCTTACAAGCCAAATTAAATCAAATCTTTGCTTAAAATCCTTCAATGACATCCTGCGTCTTTGAGGAAAGGTTAAACTCCTGGGACCAACAAAGTTTCCCATGCTCAGGTCCCCACCTACCCCCCAACAACACCACCATTCAGTCTCTCCACCCACCACCACTCATGTGCATGGAAAGTCTCAGACTGGTCAATAAGGTGTGGTGGACAAAAACAATCCAGAAGCTACTCGGGATACCATGCATACTGCAGAAAACCTCCCCAATTTATGTCTCTTTGTACATGTTGTTTTGCATCTTGGAGGGCTCTCTCTGTTGCTCCAATGTTGAAGGAAGTCCCCTCATCTCAGAAGTCATCCCACCTTGACCATTCTAGGCAGCCATAAGCACCTTCCACCATGGATCCCTGGAACCGTGCAAACTCTTTGTCCATAGCACTTACTTCATTGCTGTATAACTGTGTTTGCTTTCTAGTCTGTTAAGCAAGATGGAATTTTCCAGACCCCCACCAGGGAGCACTGATGTAAAAATAACTGACACAGTACAAATTGGTTGTAACTCCCCCTGCTCAGAAGAGAAGTTACCAAGTACATGCTCATTGACTTGGAATCTCCAACATATAATATGCATCTCTTTAGAGGCAAAGCCAGGTCTGTCCATCCATTCATTCATCATCTATACATATTTGTTGTGTGTTAGCTATCTGCCACCATATTACTGATTGATTTCTCTATGCCAAATTACTTTGAAACTTAGTGGCTTTTAAAAGCAAGCAAATAAAACTTTGAGGTCTGAAATATCCACAATCATTATTTGGTCACCATTCTGTGATTTTGGCAGGTTTGGGTGGGGACAGCTTGTGTCTGTTCCATGTGGCACAGTTCAGCTTGGCTTGGAGTATACAAGGTCACTGTACATCCACATCTGTCTAGTGCCTCAATTCCAATGACCAGAAAGGCCTATGTGTGGTTGGGTCTGTCCTCCCTCATGCCTTCTCCTCCTGCAGGCTCTGTCTCTCCACATGTTCTCTCCTGCAGGTAGCCTGGGCTGTATCTCAGGTTCCAAGAGGGAAAAGGAAGAAGATACAAGTCCTCTTAAGTCTTGACTTCTAAAACATGCACGATGTCACTTCTGCCACATTCTGTTGGTTGAAACAAATCACAGAGCCCACCCCTATTCAAGGAGTGAAGAAATACCGTACTCCTATGAAGAAATACTGCTCCTGATAGAAGATGGAAAGGAATGAGATGCAGAGACCATCCCGTAAAGGCCTAGGACACCGAGACAATGTTTGGGGTACTGGAGATATCCAGTAGTTATTGGTTTTGTTACTTTTATTGGTGAAACAGACACAGTTCCTGGTCTCAAGGAGTTTAAGTTGGGAGACAGGAAATGGATGAGTAGGAAATTACTAAATGCTAAAGTAGGCGCCACAGGCATCTTCATGCTGAGTAACTTTTTCAGACTTGGGAGTCGAGGCATGAAGCACAACATTGATAAAAGAATGTTATGATTCTGCCAAAGGAGGGGTGATGATGATGGGGATAAAGGAATAACTGCTTCACCTTCCCAGAATACTTGCATACATCTCAGAACCCTTAAGGCTATACTCTCATCCCATTCTCAGGCATCAGGGAAACATACCCCAGAGAAATTGTTGCTTCTTGTGTCCAACTGCTTTGACATTTGGTCATCTTTGGCCGCCTTTGGGATTTCAGATTTTCACCTGCAAACCCTACCATCTCCCCACTTCACTTTAGAAGTCAAGACTTAAGAGGACTTGTATCTTCTTCCTTTTCCCTCTTGGAACCTGAGATACGGCCCAGGCTACCTGCAGGAGAGAACATGTGGGGAGACAGAGCTTGCAGGAGGAGAGGGCATGAGGGAGGACAGACCCAACCACACATAGGCCTTTCTGGTCATTGGAGTTGAGGCACTAGACAGATGTGGATGTACAGTGACCTTGTATACTCCAAGCCAAGCTGAACTGTGCCACATGGAACAGACACAATTAATAGAATAGATTCTACATTTTACTACCACTTTTACAATGGATCTTTCCCAAGAATTATCAGCTCCTAAACTTTTGAGAATCTGACCAGAGCCACACATCTTCTCTCTAGAAAAGCACACACATGGATTTCACTTATCAGAGGATTCATAGGCCTCAAAAGCCCAGGTAAGGAACCACTGTCCCGATTTTGCTTTTATGTCTCTACAACCCCATTGCTTTGTGTGATGCCTGACACATGCATGAATTAATCCATGACTCAATGAGTGAATCAGTTAATCAACAGATATGCGAGAACAAAGCCAATTATCACTTTTAGTTTTCTCTAGTTCAAGCAGAATGAGAGGCACCTCTCACTGAAATATACACTGTCTTCTCAACGGTTAATCAAGAACAAGGAAGGGAAGATTCCAGGCATATTCATAGTCAAATCCTTCAAGTCTGTGGCAAGTCTGAGCATTTAGAAGAGGCTTTCTTTTTACCGTAACTCACCAATCCTAGTCTCAGACCGGATCATGGCCTAAGCCTGTGTCAAGGAAGGGAGCTTAGCTGTTGGTCACATGATCCCACTACTTCCACATCCATTTTTTCCATCTGACAGAAGATTTCCTTTGAGTTTGGTGTTGGGTGAGACTATAAGAGCTGCCAGAAGGAAAACAAAACTGTCAGTCTCTTTCAAATTCTTTTCTGTTGCAGTAGGAAGGAAGGGGGAGTCTCTGGGCTCTTTTGTAAATAAGTGAAGTGAACCTTCAAGTGCAACAGGCTGGATTCAGCAATGTCGCCGTAGTGTGGCTTGATAATTCAATTTAATGATATCTTTTCTCTTTTCTTCCCCTCCTCTGCCTGTTCCCCAAGGAGCAGAAAAGGCTTTGTGGACTTGATTCCACTCATCTTCAGAAAATCCTGAGACAAGACATTGCGTCCTCTTGTGCCTGGAGAAACTGTCCGGGGAAAGGAAGAAACTTGCTGAGGTAAGAGAAGCCTCATCCTCCTAATGCCCAGAACTGCACTCTAACTCTGCTCTGCAAGGCAACTGCCAGACTGCAGAGGGGCTCAGGAACAAGGGCGGCACATAAGTGGGTGCTTTGCTGGAGGAAGCCTCAATCCACCTGTAGTCTACATCAGTTAGCCCAGACTCAAGGATTTCCAAGTAATCTATAATCTAGTAAAAGTCTATATCAAACCTATACCTAATAAAACCTATACAATCCCCTATATCTAATGAAAGCCTACAATAAAAACCTACTACCTATACTATAATGTGCATCCCATATAATATAACATAACTTATAAGAAAGATAAGCTGTATCTAATATAAGGCTAAATGACTTATATCTAATAAAACTTTGGTTTTAAACCAGGCTTCTGGCCTCCTTTACAATCAGATTAATGGCCTTAATCTCCTTTCATAAGGATACCCTAGAGCCTCTACTGCCAAGGATAAGGAGAGGCCAAAAAGAAGGGAGATGGAGGACCCCCCTAGTACTGTTTCTGTCTTAGACAACTGTGCACGACTTCATTTGGACACAGTGCTCGAGTGCTGCAATTTTTAAAAAGATGGAAAACGCTGCTCTTGACTGTCCAAAGAAGACCAAATTAGACTAAAAAGAGTTATTTGGCCAGAACCATGGCATTCTTAAATCATAGCACCGCTGAGAGGGAAAATCGTCAGTGATTCATAAATTGGCTGGTAGGGAGGTTTGAGTAGCCCTTGCTTAAAGTCACCATTTGGACATAACTATTATTTTTTTAAAGTTTGCAGATTGAGGAAGTATCAAATTTCCTTGCTTAAGTGTGCAGCCTGTGTCAAGGATCTCGTATTTTTCTCTCAAATTAATTTCACAGCATGAATGACCCTTAATGTTTTTAAGTCTCAGGTTCTGCATTTGCAGAATGAAGATAATAATACCTATGAATAAATGTCCAAGGAGTGGGAATGGGGCTGTTGCCCTACTTTTCATGCAGGAGGCTCACAATTTTAAAAATTTCTGTTAAGGAAGTGAAATTGGTTTTGTTCCATCCTCTATTTCTCTGTTTTAACATGGAACTATGATCTCAGTATGCTCCTAATGTTTATAGAAAGAATGAATATGTTGTAAGATTACATATAAATGATTTAAACATAGTGTGGTGTTTTGGAATGTCTACCTTATGATTCAGTGGAAGAATATCAATAATCAAAACTAGTTATATGATCAGTAGGCAAAATGTCACCAGAGTGACAGAAGGTGCCAATTAAGTAAAGTTATTCTTTATGAAAACATGTTGAAAGATTTTAAAACTACGTGCAAAAAGACCATTCTATTGTTGAGATCTACATTGTTACTGGTAAATTTATGTTAATAAAATGGCATAAATTCATTCTCATTAGGCATAATGAGTTCATCCAACTCAACTAATAATGTGGAACATCTGTCAGAGTGACCTTCTAACATGGTCTTTTCAGTGATGTCACACATCTTGTTGATTTCTGCCTCCTCAAGGGCACCTACTGGTCAAGGTCAGCTGGCTGGTCAGTGCAAAATGGCTGTGGGCCCTATCTCTCATTTGCTGTTGTGAATTGAGTCATGTCACTAAAGCCAAATTACCCAAAGTATATTCTACACAAGTATAGTTCTTTGGAATGTTAAGAGAAATGAAGGAAGAAGGGAGGGAGGGCGGGAGGGAGGGAATTCTCATTTCTTTATTTTTGGCAAGCACAGGATTAAAGAATGTTTATTGCTTGACTTCTCAGAACCTTTAAAAAAAACTTCATTATGACTTTCTAAGTGAAGGATTGTAAATACGGTGTTTAGTATTTTACTTGCATGGTGGATTAAAAGAACTTATGTTCCATGGAAACCACTCAGAAATACTGAATAAAATACTCTAGCCCTGTTTCCCCTTTTTACTGAGTATGACTGAAGTCCATGTTCTTTGCTCAGACTCCTTCAAAGCCCTCAACTCTTGTCTTAGCTGCTGAAGCTGCTGTTTAAAAAAATATCATGAACTTGATGACTTATAAACAACAGAAATTTATTCTCACAGCTCTGTAGTCTGAAAGTCTAAGATCAAATAACTGGTAAATTCAGTATCTGGTAAGGGTCTATTTTCTGTTTCATAGACACCATCTCCTTGCTGTGTCCTCACTGGCAAAGAGGCCTCTCTGAGGCCTCTTTTATAAGGTCACTAATTTCATTCACAAGAGCTCTACCTTCATGTCCTCATCACCTTCCCAATGTTCCATCTCCTAATGCCAGCAATTGGAGATTAACTTTTAACACAAGAAGTTTAGAGCAGCACAAACATTCAGTCCATAGAAGACTATCATCTACAGTAGATACTTAAAGCATTGGAAGAACGGAAGATGGCAACAGAACAGGTCAGACTGTGAGAGTCTCCACAAAAGCGAGTGTCCATAAAGACTCTCTGCATGAGTGGGTAGGTGCCGGTGGGTGAGTGCAAGTCCATCTGAGGGGATACTCGGGTTCACCAGAGGTGACTGCAACCCATCACCACCCTGAGATTGGAGACCCAGGCACACAAGATTGTCTGCCATTCTGGGGGTTCTCTTGAGAGGAGACAGCAGAGACCAGTCACCCCTCACCAACTGGCACCCAGCCCACGCCAACACCTGCAGCATCAGACTGGGCACAAGCAGTAGAAACTCTGGAGAGGGCAGGTCGTGGAAATCTGGAATAAAGTTTCAATGCTGGTGACAAGACACCAACAGGAGCCATATTCTCAGTCCAGGGTCGGGGCAGAGACCTGCATTGCCTCACCCAGCTCCACCCAGTCTCCATCTTGGAACCCAGAGGCTATCTTCTCATCAGACTCAGAGAGACAGACGCCCCTCTCTCATGCCGGAACAGGCACAGACGCGTCAGATTTGAGTGGGAGACTTGACAGCAGCAGTGAGTACGGTGAGTCGGGATCTGATCCACCCTTCTCCCACAGTGGTCTGTGGGGCATCTGACCCATGCTGAAAGCAACCCTATCAGTCTGCACAGAGAGCAAAGGGAAGGGGCTGGAGACCAGAGTCACTCCCTAAGGTGGAGGCCTGAAAGGAACCTGGAGTCATAGAAATAGCCACAGAGCGAGTTTTTTTTTTCTTCTTGTTTGTTTTTTGTTTTAGTTTTAGCTTTTTTTTCTTCTCTCTTTCTTTCTGTTTGCTTACATTTTTATGCTTGCTTTGTTTCTGATATTTTACTTTTTTTTTAGATTTTCTGTTTATGTATGGGTCTTTTTTGAAGGAGAGTACACCACTAGGGGGTTTTTGTTTGTTTGTATGATTGTCTGTATGTTTTTGTCTTTTTTGTTTTTTCTGTCTTGTTTGTCTCTCTGTTTGTTTGTTAGTTGGTATGCCTATGTATTTTCCCTCCTCTTCTCCTCTCTCTCCACCCCCTTTCACTTTCCTTTTTCCTTTTTCTATTCTTTTCCCCTTTTTAAATCTCATTTTGCTTTCAGGGGTAAACAAATGCCCACACTGCCTGGACAGATTGTAAGGCAGTGGGAGGGATCCAGGGGACCTACACATCTGTCAGCAGATACTGGAATCTGCAGAAAGCTTCTGAATCACAGCTCCCCCCTTAATTAAAATCTCAAAACTGCAAAAAGCATAGGCCCCCTCCACCAGTTCAGCTTCAGAATTGAACAAAACCAGAGAATCTACATAAGGAAGAATAGGAGATGGAGCAAACAGAAATAAAAACCATCCCCCATCACTGAACAATAGAATTAAAGAAGAGGTTAAAAAGCGGGGGAGGAAAACCTACACAAATGAAGAGAAACTGAAGGAAGAATGTGACTCTCACGCAGATCCCTGGAAGGTCAGCCACTGAGAATACAGACTTTGGAACTCAAACAATGAAGAGCCCCCATAATGACTGGTCTCAAACCACAAGCCCAGATATCAAGATATTAATAGAGAGAATAAATAGAAATGAGGAGAGATAAGAGGAGTTGATAACTGAGAGAGCAGCAATAAAGAATACAGTGAATGAAATAAATAATAAATTGATAAACATGGAAAGCAGAATTAACCAAACAGAAGAAAAAAGCTCAGAGCTTGAGGACCAAAATATGGAACTTACCCAAACTGTTAAAAACATATCAAAGAAGTTTTAAAAAGACCTCTAAGAGATGAATGATTATTTGAAAAGGCTGAACCTAAGATTAATTGGAATCCCTGAGGCAGATAGGGAGACAGAGACCAGCCTAGAAGAAACAATCCATGAAATTATCCAAGAAACTTCCCTCATCTCATCAGTGACATGATCGTTCAAATATAAGAGATTCAGAAAACCCCTACAAGACAACAAATGAGAAGACTAACTCTTAGACACATAGTAATTCACCTACACAAAGTAGGTATAAAAGAAAAAATCCAAAAGGCAGTTAGAAAGATCAGACTACCTACTGGGGAAGACCAATTGGAATAGCAGCAGACTTATCTACAGAAACACTTCAGGTTAGGAGAGTTGGAGCCCAATTTCAAAATTCTCAAGGATAAACAATTTCAACCAATAATTACCTACCCAGCTAAGCTAAATTTCATCAGTGGTGGAGAATTCAACTTCCCAGACATTCAATCCCTAAGAGTTTATGCTGTCTCCAGACCAGGTCTATAAGAAACACAAAGAAAGTATTAAACACAGAAGAAAGGAAAAAAAGAACAAAAATGTCCTTTCCAAGAATGCAGGAAAAAAGATTGAAAACACAAATGAATCAACCCAAAAATCAAAAGAAAGACAACGAACAAACAAAAAACCAAACAGCAGAAACAACAGCAAATTCTATAAGAACCTCATGACAGAGATAAACTCTCACATCTCAATATGGACTAAATGCACCACTGAAAAGACATAGAATGGCAAATTAGATAAAATATCATGAGGCTACAATATATTCTCCAAGAGACCCATCTCACCAAAAGGGACATTCATAGACTTAAAGTAAGAGGATGGGAAACAAAATTAAAAGTGAACAAAACACAAAAGAAAGCAGGAGTTGCTATCTTAATATCAGACAAAACACCCTTTAAGATACCAAATATTTAAAAAGATATGGAAAATCTAAATGAAATGGAGGACTTTCTTATATCACACATTCTCCCCAGGTTGAAACAAGAAGAAATCGAGACCCTAAATAGACCAATTGCAACCCAGGAAATCGACTATGTTATAAGAAAACTATTTACAAAAAAGCCCTGAGCCAGATGGCTTTCCAGCAGAATTCTACAAAACATACAAAGAGGAGCTGATACCAATCCTATTGAAAGTATTCCAGGCAATCAAGAAAGATGGAACTCTCCCCAAATCATTTTATGAAGCTAACATCACATTGATACCCAAACCAGGTAAAGATGCAACAAAGAGAATTACAGGCCAGTATCCCTGATGAACATAGATGCTAACATTCTCAACAAGATTCTAGCAAACTGGATCCAACAACACATCTCAAAAATAATCTACCATAAACAAGTTGGCTTCATCTCCAGAATGCAGGCTTGGTTCAACATCCACAAGACCATAAATGCAATTAAATACATCAACAGATGTAAAGACAAAAACTACATGATTATATCCTTAGATGCAAAAAAAGCTTTCAATAAAATCCAGCACTCCTTCTTGATAAAAACCCTCAAACATCTAGGCATAGATGGAACATACCTCAAAATAGTAAGAGGTATCTACAAGAAATCCCCAACCAACATACTGCTAAACAGACAGAAATTGGAACCATTTCCCCTCAAAACCAGAATAAGACAAAGATGCCCACTCTCACTGTTCTGTAAGGATTGGAAGTCCTAGCTAGAGCAATCAGACAAGAGAAGGAAATAGGGGGTATACAAATAGGAAAAGAGGAAGTTAAGTCAGCCCTCTTTGCAGACTTCATGATTCCATACCTCAAAAACCACCTTACACTAATAAAAGACTTTGGAAAAGCCTCAGGGTATAAAGTAATTGTGCAAAAGTCAGTCACACTCCTATACACCAATAATAAACAAACAGAAACCCAAATAAAAAGTGTAATCCCAGTCACAATAGCCACACAAAAAATAAAATACCTTGGCATATTTCTAACCAGAGAAGTCAAAGATCTTTACAACAAAAGCTACAAAACACTGCTCAATGAAATCAAAGATGACACAAACAAATGGAAAAATATTCCATGCTCATGGACTGGAAGAATCAACATTGTTAAGATGTCCATACTACCCAGGGCAATCTGCATATTTAACACAATGCCCATTAAACTATCAGCAGCATTCTTCTCAGACCTGGAAATGACAACACAGGAATTCATATGGAAACATAAACGACCACGAATAGCCAAAATAATCCTCAGCAAAAAAACTAAGTGGGAGACTTCATGCTCCCAGACTTTAAGGTTTATTATAAAGCTACAATAATCAAAACAGTCTGCTACTGGTACAAGAACAGGTATATAGACCAATGGAAAGGGATGGAGATTCCAAAAGCAATGGAACAGGATAGATATTCCAAAAGTAAAACCTCAATTTCTCAACCAACTCATTTTTGACAAAGCCTCCACCATCAACCACTGACTGGGAAGAAGAGAACTATTCATAAATGGTGCTGGGAAAACAGGCTGACCACATGCAGAAGATTAAAACAAGACCCCTACCTATCACCATACACAAAAATCAACTCTAAATGGACCAAAGACCTAAACATCAAACCTCAAATTATAAGAACCTAGAAAACTCAGGAGACATTCTTATGGAAATGGAACTGGCAACCAATTCCTGATCGAAACCCCAAGTGCCCATGCCATAAGAGATAAGATAGACAAGTGGGACCTCATCAAACTGACAAGCTTCTACAAAGCAAAAGAAACCACTGAGAGAGCAGGGAGACAGCCTACAGACTGGGAAAATATTTGCCAACTGTAGATCTGACAAAGGTCTAACATCTAGGATCTACTAGGAACTCAGACATGCCGAAAAGAAAAAAACAAATAGCCATATTAAAAAGCGGGCAAAAGGTATGAATAGACAATTCTCAAAAGAAGACATCTGATAGCAGCCAACAGATACTTGAAAAAATGCTCAGTCTCACTAGTCATCAAAGAAATGCAAATTAAAGCTACACTGAGATACCACCTAATTCCATTCAGGATGGCCATCATCAATAACTCAAAAACACAACAGATGCTGAAGAAGATGTGACGAAAAGGGTACACTTCTGCACTGTTGGTGGGAGTGCAAACTAGTACAGCCTCTGTGGAAAACAGTGTGGAGATTCCTAAAGGATCTAAAAATTGACCTCCCATACAACCCCACAATCCCCCCACTAGGAATATACCTAGAGGATCTCAAATCACTCTATGAAAAAAAATACCTGCACATGCATGTTTATTGCAGCATTATTTATAACAGCAAAAACATGGAACCAACTGTGCTGCCCATCAAAAGAGTACTGGATTTAAAAAAAGTAGTACATATACATAATGGAATATTACACAGCCATAAAGAAGGACAAAATTATGAACTTCACAGCCACTTGGATAGAATTAGGGGCTAAAATACTGAGTGATCTATCACAGAAACAAAGAACCGAGTATCACACATTTTCACTCATAAGCGGACCTTGAAGGAATTGGCAGTAGTGGGAAACTGCCGGGGTACGTACCTCATCAACAAAGGTACCTGCATAATGAACATTTGTATACCTAACCCTGAATTTTACCCCACATATTTAAAATAAAAATTTAAATAAATAAAAAATAAAATAAAGTATAAATTAAAAAAATTTTTTGGAAAAGAACTTTACATAATATGGGTTGATTGTCAGTCCTTGAATTCTCCAGTGACCTTCAAAGCCAGCATGGAGTGCCCCTGGCTGCAGTGAGGGGCACTGCAGGAAGGTGGTACCAACCTTTCCTAGGTGGGGGTTCCCATGTGAAGGAAGAACTGACCTGAGGCTATATAAATCTCATTTTTAGGCAGGGCCAAGGTTAAACTAGGTTGTCTTACTCAAACATCAGACGTGAAATCAGAGGACAGAAACTGGAGAAAAAGGCAATGGGTCTGAGTCCATATATCCACTAAAGATGAACAAGGAGCAAGGAAAAAAGGAATTCTGAAACACAGGGAATGGGCCCAAGGCATAGCTAAGAATGGATTTAAGAGACATAGTGAGTGAGAGGGGTTGGTCTGATTCGAAAGCCCTGGGTACATGCTGAAAGCCAAGGTCTCAAACAGACGCTGAGCAAGACAGACTGTTTTGGGAAGCCCAGGCTCACAGGCTGTTGGCATCTGGAATCGCTCTTGTTATTGACAAAGATTCTTGGCTTGGCTAAACTTAGTCATGCTTCTAAAAACCTTCTTTTTGTCCCATCTGTGCACTTCCTTGTAAAATCCAGCCTTAGCAAATAACTCTAACGAGTCAATTTGTCTGGAAGTGCCTGCCCTTGATATCTGATCATCCCAATATCTGATTAGAGCCCTCCTCCTCCTCCAGCATCTTTCAGTGACGTCTGATCACCCTGGCCTGTCTTCAGCAAGAATTCTGTTAGGTAAGTTTGGCCAGAGTCCCCCTCACTCCTGCTGTTCCCTCTTAGTCATTTTCCATCCACTAATTTCCACACTACTCTTCGGCTATACGTTTCCATCTGCCCACGCTGTCCTCGGGGTTAAGTCCAAACTCTGTCCCCCACTGCAAAGCCCCAAGGCAGTGAGTCCTATACCTCTCGCGATGGTCCCAAACGAAGTCTTCATCATCAACAAATAGCACTGAATACTTTTTTCTTCAACCTGATCGTAGTCCTTAACTCCAACAAGTCCGTGGTGCGCCTTTGACCCATGCAAGCCCACTGAACACATCACCACCACCAAATTGTGCTCTGCCTCAGTTCTCAGTTTGGCTCCTAATAAGCATCTTTAGTTCCCCACTGAGATTGGAGGCTGACAGCACACCTCCTCCCTGCCAATCGCTTTCTTTAACCATGATCCATTTCTGTGCCCAGGTGCCAGGAAGAGCCTGGTATCGGAACAGAAATACCAGGCAGAGCAAGAACATTGCCACCCTCCTGACTTCTGCTTCCATGCAGTCTAGGACTCCTGGGGGCCAGGAGAAAAGGCTCAGCAAGAAAACAAAGGGTCACCATCTCCAAGAGCCCCCTTTTAGAGCATTCTCAGTTGCCTCTTGCTCACCTCACTTTCCACTTTTATCCCCTGATACTTATATTTGAGCCTGGAATGAGACCCTTCTGGGTTTCCCTTCCCTTGCCCTCTAAAAATACTCATAAAACATGAGTCATATTAAAATAATAGTTTCTATATATAATGGCGTAATGCATGTTTATAATTTAAATAATAAGGAGAAAAAAGCAAAAACCCAATATTCACCTTGCCGTTTAACAAATAGAACATTGGCCAGGCATGGTGGTTCATGCCTATAAGCCCAGCACTTTGAGAGGCCAAGGCAGGAGGATCACTTGAGGCCAGGAATTTGAGACCAGCCAGGGTAACAGTGAGATGCTGTCTCTACAAAAAAAAATTAAAAATAAGCTGGGAGTGGTGGTGCATGCTTGTAGTCCTGGCTACTCAAGAAGCTAAGGCAGGAGGATCAGGAGTTCAGTTAACAGTGAGCTATGACCTTGACACTACACCCCAGCCCGGGTGACAGAGTAAGACCTTTCTCTTTAAAAGAACATTGTTGGCACGGATGAATTCTCTTAATCTCTCTCTATAAGAAACTGCTATCACAAATTTTATGTTAATCATTCTCTTTCTGTTCTTGATGATTCTGCCATGACTATTCTCAAACAATATAGTGCTCAGTTTTGCCAGTTTTTGAACTTTGGATAAAATAAGCCATGTTGTTTACATTATTTTGTAACTTGCTCTTTTTACTCAACTTTGAAAGCCACAATGATAAATATGGCTCACTATGTTACCCTGGCTGGTGTCAAACTCCTGGCCTCAAGTAATCCTCCTGCCTTGGCCTCTCAAAGTGTTGGGCTTTTAGGCATTTATCAAGTCTATTATAAAAGACTTTTGATTGTTTTCAGCCTTTTACTATTAGAAACAAAAAAAAAAATCTTGTATATAAGCCCAATTGCATATGTGCAAGAATTTCCTAGGATGAAGTTTCTCAATCATTTTTTTGTCTGAGTATTTACTAAAAACTTTTTGAAAAGCTAAAGATTTCCCCAAATTTTTTTAGATGGACATCTAAAAATTTTCATTAGAGACTTAAATAGTTGCAAAGACTATAATATTTGTCATGCTGTAAATTTGTGATAATGCGAATTCAAATATAAGCTGCTAGTGGTTGGCACCTTCTTTCCCAATTTCCTTTTCTCAGATGAGCTTTTTCTTTCTATGGGCAAAAAATAGAGAGGGGAGGTGAAGGAGAAGAGGAAGCTGGTGAGAAAATAGCAGGCAACACAGAAAGTAGACGGTGGGCTTTTTTTTCTTTTAAAGAAGTGGGGTAAAATTCAGGATTAGGTAGATAAGTGGTCATCATACAGGTAAACTTTGGTCTTCCCTTTGTTCCCCACTTTGCTTGGTTTGAGATCAGGTACCCTTATTGATGTTATGTGACCACCCTCCCTCCCCAGGTAGCATCCCACTACTACCAAACTCTTTCTTATAGTATTATGATAAATGTTCAGGGTCTGCTTATAAGTGAGAACATGTTCTTTGTTTCTGTGATAGATCACTGGGTATGATAGAGTGTAAATCCAGCCAAGTTGCTGCAAAGTCCATAATCTTGTCCTTCTTTATGACTGCATAGTATTCCATTGTGTCTATATACCACATTTTTTTATCCAGTCTACTTTCAATGGGCAGCACAGTTGGTTCCATGTTTTTGCTATTGTGAATAGTGCTGCAATAAACAAGCATGTGTAGGTATCCTTTTTATAGAATGATTTGAGTTTCCTCTGGGTATATTCCTAGAAGGGAGACTGCTGGGTCATATGGAAGGTAAATTTTTAGCTCTTTTAGGAATTGCCACACTGTTTTCCACGGAGGTTGTATTAGTTTACACTCCCCCCAGCGGTGTAGAAGCATTCCCTTTTCCCTGCATCCTCTCCAGCATCTGTTGTTTTTTGTGTTGTGATGATGGCCATCCTGACTGGAGTTAGTGGTATCTCAGTGTGGTTTTAATTTGTGTTTCTTTCGTGATTAGTAAGGTTGAACATTTTTTCATGTATCTGTTGGCTGCTAAAAATGAAATACCTCAGCATCTTCTTAACCAGAAAAGTGCAAAACCTCAAATGCCCATGCCATAAGAGATAAGATAGACAAGTGAGATCTCATCAAACTGACAAGCTTCTTCAAAGCCAAAGAATCCATGAAGAGAGTATGGAGACAGCCCACAGACTGGGAAGAAATATTTTCCAACTCTATGTCTGACAAAGGCCTAATATCTAGGATCTACAAGGAACTCAAACGGGCTGAAAAAAAAAAAACAAATAGCCCCATTACAAAGTGGGCAAAAGATATAAATAAACACTTCTTAAAAGAAGACATGTGAGCAGCCAACAGATACATAAGAAAATGCTCAGCCTCACTAGTCATCAAAGAAATGCAAATTAAAACTACACTGAGATACCACCTAACTTCAGTCAGGATGGCTATCATCAATAACTCAAAAAACAACAGATGCTGGAGAGGATGTGGTGAAAAGGGAACGCTTCTGCACTGTTGGTGGGAGTGTAAACTAGTACAGCCTCTGTGGAAAGCAGTGTGGTGATTCCCAAAAGACCTAAAAATCGACCTTCCATATGACCCCGCAATTCCCTTGTGGTGAATATACCTAGAAGAACTCAAATCACTCTACAAAAAAGATACCTGCACACATATGTTTATTGCAGTATTGTTCACAATAGCAAGAACATGGAACCAACCAGGCTGCCCATCAAAAGAGGACTGGATTTTTAAAATGTGGTACATATGGATAATGGAATATTATGCAGCCATAGAAAAGAACAAAATCATGAACTTCATAGCAGCCTCGATGGATTTAGAGTCTATAATACTGAGTGATCTTTCACAGAAACAAAGAACTGAGTATTGCATGTTTTCACTCATAAGCGAACCTTGAGCACCTATTGTAATACTATAAGAAAAGGATTGGCTGTAGTGGGAAACTGCAGGTGTGCTA
>CAUYQG010036625.1:0-13970 GCA_963574415.1 Tarsius wallacei | reverse complement strand
TATACCGGACTTTTTAACATATTAAAAATAAATTCTATAATCATAAGTAACTGTTCTTTTTTTTTTTTTTTTTTTTTGAGTTGGAGTCTCACTCTGTCGCCCAGACTGGAGTGCAGTGGCCGCTCCCGGCCACCGCAGCCTCAACCTGCTGGGCTCCGGTGATCCTTCCACCTCAGCCTTCCAAGCTGGAACTACAGGCACGCACTACCACGCCCGGCTAATTTTTGATTTATTGTAGAGATGAGGGCTTGCCAAGTTGCCCAGGCGGGTCTCGAACCCGCGGGCTCAGGCAATCCACTCACCTCAGCCTCCCAAAGTGCTGGGATTACAGGCTGAGCCACCAAGCCTGGCTAGTAACTGTTCTTAAATTGTATGTACTGCCTGTGATTTTTATTATCTATGAGTCTTTTCTCAATTAGTTCTAAGCTCTTTTAACAATTTTATTCAACTTTGTAAATGTTTTCAATTCTTACCCTTTTGTTCAATATACTGTTTTATACATAAATGGCGCTCAGTATTTCTCTTTCAACAATGACTCTTGCAGTTCTGTAAGTGTAAAATACTCAAGTAGTAGCTTTTTGAAAATTTCATCTTTTGCATTTTCAGAAATTGGAAGTATATTACTGTTTTAAAAATGCGATAGAGCATTGGTAAATAATGTAATCAAATATTTAAAAATGCATTTATTTGAAAAATTGAAGCAACTTGGAATAGTCTTTTAATCACTGTTTTGTGGTAGAGGAATCCAAAGTATTATTCTTTAAGATGCATTGCCGAAAACTATTAGTGCTATAACATAGAATTCTATAATCAGCAAAAATACCTTTTAAAATAATGAAGGTGAAATAAAGCCATTTTCAAAATCTACTGTGGGTTTTTTTGTTTTATTTTGTTTTTTGAGTTGGGGTCTCACTCTGTCGTCCAGGCTGGCACGATCACAGCTAACTGTAGCCTTGACCTCCTGGGCTTAGGTGATCCTTCCCCCTCAGGCTTCCAAGTAGCTGAAACCACAGGCTGGTGCCACCCTGCCTGCCTATTTTTAATTTTTAATTTTTTTGTAGAGATGAGGTCTCACTGTGTTGTCCAGGTTGGTCTCAAACTCCTGGGCTCAAGCAATCCTCATGCCTATGCCTCCCATAGTGTTGGAATCACGCCAGCCAGTGTTTTTGAACCCATGCCACCAAATCACGTTACTGTTGCCACTGCATTTTTCTCCCCTCTTCTTTGTATGTCTTTCTATTTTATGAACTGATTTTAATTCTCTAGGCCCTTATAATCTTGTGTTGACTCTGGGTAACTCCTTCTCTGATCTCTTGTAGTATTTTAAATGAAACTGCCAGAAACATTTAAAGAGGGCTTCAGTAACCTTGCTGAACTATTCTTTCTGGGATTGAGGCCAAAGTGATTTCCCGCTGTAATTGACCTCCTCTGATTTCTTTTTGTCTCTACCTGCTTTTCTGCTCAAGTGTACCTTACTGACAAGCCACCTTTTTCACTGGCTCTCTTCTCCATTGCTCTTTTGACTTGTCCAGAGCTCTTGATTTTGATCTTTTGTCTTCTTGATTCAGTGCTTTTGGTATTGGAAACAGGCTTTGACTTTTGGCATCAGGCATACTTTTGTTTGAACCCCAGCCCTGGTTCTGACCAGCTGTTTATCTGTGTAGTATCTGGACAGATAACCTCTCTGAACCTCTGTTTTCCCATTGGTGAAAAAGGCCATTACCATGTACCTCCATTACAGGTTGGTTGTGAGGATTAACTGAAATCTGTATTAAATTCACCTGACATACTGGTAGCTTATCTCCTTTTCCCTTTCCACCTGCCTAATTTAGTAGTTGGTTCTAACTATTGTGAGAGGCAAATAAGATTTGTAAAGATTAACTAAAACTAGCAGCTTAGAGAACTGTAAGAAAGTCATAAGTACAAGCAACCAGATGTAAACAGTGGATCTCACTGATTCATGAAAGCTAATGATATTTTAAATGGCACTGCCTGCCTTTCTTCCTTCCTTTTTTTCTTATTAAGTATTGTGTTTGGTCCTTAACGGTGATGGTATTTCTGTCACTGTATGCAGAGTCTTAACCTTTTCTTAACTTTCGCATACCCTCTTGAGGCCTTACCAGGGTTCAAGATCCCTGGAAGAGGGTAAGGGACTTTTACTTGTTAAAATAAACTGGAGCAATTTATTATAAAAGCCCTTTTTAGAAACCTTGTAATTTATTAGTGAAAAGCAGTAATTTTCTACTATTACTATGTATTATTTAGAAATATTAATCTTTGCTTAATATGCACACAAATGCACACACACATGAACTCACCCATCACCCCAAGTGCTTTTAAATTGAGGGGAGCACTTTCTTTCCATATTAATATTTTATTTTGTTTCTTCTGAATCTATAATTGATGTGAGGTTGGATAATGAGTATACTTTTCAATTTTTCCTGCCTTTCCCCTAGGCTTATCACTGTCAAAAATAACGTAAAAAACAAAAATTTACTTGGAAAGATTCCTTAAGCAGACATTTTATTTCACTTGTGAGTCATTAAATGGAGATTTAGATAACTTATTTGAAAACAATTTTCTGTGCCTTATTTTTGATACCAGAGAAGCCTTGGATTGAAATGCTTTCTCACTTGTATATTATCCCTTTTAAATAAAATACAAAACATTCCTGCTTTGCTTTGTGGAATTGGAGGCAGTTTCTTCAGATTTTACTGTTACTTCATAAACATTCATAAAGATCTTTAGATTCCTTCTTGGTCCTGGAAACCTAGACATATCATTAATTTTGTATCTTAGAGCGAAAAATGGTAAAGTATGATACCTGTTCATTTGAATATGTGGGTTGCTAATAAGTATAATATCTAATGTGACTTTAAATATTATATTAACTATATGCATGTGAGTGTTTTGTTATTATTTTCTTTTACATATTTGGTTTCTGTGAGAAGACAAAGCAAACCAATTTTCTCATGTCTACAATTTGCAACGTTAATTTCTTGTTGACTTATATAATTTAAGATTTTTTTCCATGGTACCTTTCCTTTGAGGAGTTTGAATTATTTAACTAATGATGAATATGTAACAGATAGTGTTATAAAATTTGAAAAGAAAATTGTTACTCTATTTTTTATTGATTAAAAATAGGTTCATAACTATCTGAACTCCCCAGAAAGCAGGAATTATACTCTGACTCTGATTTATTACATTCATTTACAAATATACTTATGTAAATAGCCATATTTATTCAATGGTTTTTTCTTTTTACTCATACAATTTTAGTCACATTTCTATTTTTCTATCACAAACTCCTTTTTCCTTCATACTGATTTTTTTCTGCAAAGACCTTTAAAAAGTGATTTACCTAGGTTTAGTTGCAGCTGAGGCTACATCATCACAAATCAAGAGAGGCTCTACCTGTACATCAGAAAAAGAACAGTGAGGGAGGTGAGTGTGGCTGTGCAGCTCTGAGGTCACAGGTAGACCCATAAGCTACCATCTATGGGAAGCTTAGGCAACAGAAATCCTAAGTACTTCAGGTACTACATCATTTATACCCATAACTACCTTGCAAGGAAAGTACACTTACTATTCCCATTTTACAGATGTGGAAACAGGCTTAGAGAGGTTAAGTATCTTCTCCAGCATCACAAAGCCCAGGTCTGCCTGACTGTTGATCCTGTGCTCTTAGACATTGCTTCCCAGCTCCCAATGAAAACACTTTATGACTTCCTGGATCTTCTCTTAATCAGCACATTTCAGGGTCATGTCACTTGCTATAGTCTGTCAGCAAGCGATAGCTACTATAGCAGCAGAGCAGACTTTAGGTTTGGCATGCTCACAGCACTGGTGGTGCCAATGGTATTTGTTGGTTGATTGTCATAGTGCCATCAGGAGTGGAATAACTTTCTGATCATAATATTGACATGTATGAGGCCAAGATACAGTTACACTTGATAGCATAGGCTTAGTTAAACTTACTCTTGAACTGAAGGATTGGTTTTAAAAAAACAATACATGTGCATGGAAAGATTGTTAGTTTCACATGATTCACCATAGAGCTGGGCCTTCCTTTACACAGCTGCAGAAGGAAGTGTGATGCAGCTCTCCAAAGGCTTGGTTATCAGATATCATGTCACCTGAGATTACAACATTGGTTGAAATTTCCTTAAAATCACCTATCTTACCTTAAAATATATATGTATTTTACATTCTATTCAATACATGTATGCTATAATGTAAAAAATGTTTACATTACTTACCATTGAGTAAGACTGCTGCTCTAGGAAGGTTCTCTCTTTCTTTCTCTCTCAACTTAAAGACTTCTGAGTATAATAGCACCACATTGTCTTTCAAGATTTCTGGAACAAAGTGTGATTATATGTGAGAGATCAACTCTTTTATTATGTATGAATTGGCTTCTTTAAGAAACAGTCTCTTTTGATGCAGTGTAATCTTTAAATTTTCTTCATAAAGTACTTCTGATAGAAACTGAACTCTTCAATGAAGAGGGGATGAAAGATTGTCCCGCAGTGGCACTGTCATCAGGACATCCGTGGCAAAAACCTCAAGGTGTCCCTGTGTGCTACTAAAGTGTTAGTTTCTCCCAATCGAACTGGCTCTGAAAGGCTGGTGATACGGAAAGATCTGAGTCATGGGAAGTGTAGTTACTAATTAATTCTGTAACCTTATATTTATATTCTCTGGAACTCAGTTTCTTTATCCATAAAATGAAGCTTTCAAACACAATGATAACCAGCTTTGACATCATTTAAAAAAATAAAAAAAGAGGAATCAAGTTATTTGCTAGACTTGACTCCACAAAGCTGAAAAGTTAAATTTTAAAAATTTCACAGGTGACTGTGGTCTGGGAGGTGTGTGCATATGTGTGAGGTAATTGAAAGACCAACCTGAATGGAACATTTTGTGTCAAGTCCAGATGTACCACTGTTATGTCCCTAGATTATCTTTTAACTCCGGGAAGTAACCAGTGTTTTTACTGTAAAGGTAAATAAGAAAGTTAGGTTTAAATCAGGTTTGAATACAGTTTATACTTGGAGTCAAGGAAAAAAGATTAATCTTCGACTTTTTTTTTTTAATGTATTCTCTGTGGCAACCTTAAGAAACACCTCACAGATACTACAACTATAGGAAGCGTAAATGATCAAGGGCTTCAACTGTTGTGTTCTGAAATTCACTGCTGCCTGTATGCTTAGGACTTGCTTCCCAAGGGCTGCTCCTAGCCATGGACTGAGGGCAGCAGGGTTGCCAAAGCTGGCCCCTCTATGGGGGACACTTGGCTCTAGCATTCCCTGATGCTGGCCCTTCCTTAGCATAGCAATCTGGGACAATTCCGCCTAACCTCGCATCTCTCCTCCACTCAGGGTCAGATTTGCATTGTGGTTCATCAGCTTTCCTAGTCTTTATTGACTCCCTCTCCATTTTCTATTATAGGAATTTTAAAAGTGAAATTCTTGCATGTTCAGTCCTGTCTTGGCGCTTGTTTCTCAGAGGTCTTAGACTAACACTTCTTCCTACTATTTTCATAGAAAGATATTATCATATGAAATTACTAAGGAGAGAAAAGTTGTTTACCATAATTTTAGCGACAACAGTATTCTACTACTGCTAGATTCTTAAGTTCTGGAAAGTTTAAGCTTTATGTAATTGGAAGCTATCCTCTCAGAAATTTTTTCACATATTAGTTTATTGGTAGTCTTTGTGTGTAAACCTGCTTTCCAAATGACTTTGGATTGTTACAGTAGTCAGATCAGGAGCTCTTGTTTTTAAAAATGTTAATTTACCCAGGATAATTGGATGGCTGTGAGGTATTAAGCAAGTCATAAGTTATCTCATCTTTGCAATATCTAAGGATATTTAATGGGACGTTAAAAGGAAATAGTTTTGAGGGTGTATTGATAACTGCTTTTAGCAGAAAAAATCAGTGTTAATGGTAGTGGCAAATTTGTTTCTTGCAAACATTTGGCAATTCTTGCTTTCATTTTGTATCATTTATACAAGGGTGCTTATTTTTTATATGCCTTTCTTTGCAGAATCATAGTGAAAGATTCGTTTTCATTGCAGAGTGGTATGACCCAAATGCTTCACTTCTCCGACGTTATGAACTTTTATTTTATCCAGGGGATGGATCTGTTGAAATGGTAAATAAGCCTTTCTTTGTTTGGATGTTGGCACAGGGGTGAATGTGGGACAGGGAGAGAAGTGAGATTGCCTTTTATAGAATCACTTTAAAATACATTTTTGTATATGAGAATTCTCTTCTTTGGTATTCATTATAATTTCAATCTGAGAAGATAACTTTGCCTTTTTTTAAATGTCAAGAATAGGAATATTTTTTGGTTAGAAAGATGAAGTGAGATTATTCATGTTTGGAGTAAGCAGTAATTGATAAGTGGCTATAGATACAGATTAGCATGGTCATAAATATGTCACTGTTATTGAAAGCTGTTATTGCTACAGAAAGTCAAATTGAAGAGGATTGAAAAGGGTCCTGTTTGCTTTTTTGTCTCCCTTCATTGGCAACAACTTTAACAAATGGGTCTATTTGGTATTGAGATTTTGTGTATGCAAGAAAGAAAAATTGGGGCATATAACTAACTTTCTTTGGGATTCCAGAGGCACTAATTTGCTGAAATGATTTGGTAATAAATCTTTCTATTCAGGTTTTTTTAAAGTATTAATTTTGTAATAAGCTTTTATGTTATTACTGGATTAGATTAGGAAATATGTTAAAAATTGTAATTTGTATTTGTAGCAAAAAAGAAACAGAATACAACCTACCTCTGATAGGACAGAATTAAGAACTATTTCTACCTTATAATAAGATGGACATTTCTTACTGATTTTTAAAATTGTATTGTTTTTTATTGTAGTATGATGTAAAGAATCATCGCACCTTTTTAAAGAGGACCAAATATGATACCCTGCGCTTGGAAGATTTATATATAGGCAACAAAGTGAATGTCTTTTCTCGACAATTGGTATTAATTGACTATGGTGATCAATATACAGCTCGCCAACTGGGCAGCAGGAAAGAAAAGTAAGACAACAGTTTCATCATCTTTTGTCATTCCTTGTGGGCCTAAAGTCAGTTTGAATCAAAGTAGAGGGGATTTAACCGTAGAAGAATGGATAGGACCTGGAAAATAATTGCCCTCATTCTGTCTTTTTTTTCAGTTGTTAATGAATAATATCATAATTGTTTATGTCTTCATTCTGTCTTCATTCATTTTATATTTCCTGTGGCACTTAGCACATGTCCTCCCACATTGCAAACACCTTGTCTGTATTAACTGAATGAATTAATGAATAATGTTTTAAAGTTTATTTTCTACTCTTTCCTTTTTCCATTTTCTCCCTGCTCTCAAATGATGACTTTTGATCTAGTTGAAAAGGAAGTTTTTGTCTAGATTGTTTGTAACTAATGTTTTCAATTCTTGAGCTTTATTTACAGATATATGTCCAATAAATGTTGACTGACTGATCAATTGAAGAAAGACAACACAAGCCTTATAAAAAGAAAAAAAGATATCATATAAAGAAATTGTGATACAGGGAGATTGATCTGTCTTGTTCACAACTTTATCCCTAAAAACTGTTGTAGTGATAACTCAAACAGTAATTATTCACAGGGTGTAGCCCACAAAAATTTGTTAAATGAATGAATGAATGAGTTTACCTCAGTGGAAATGTCTGGAGGTACAGTATTTCTGGAGGAAGAGTTTCTGACTGGCTGGCATCCCTGCCTTCCTCTCTCTCTCCCATTGCTGTGGCTCTTGTGGAGTACACAACATGTGTCTATTTCTCTCCCTTTTGTTTGTCAAAGCTGCATTCATCATTCTGACTTTCTCTCAGTTTTGATTTAGAAGAGAGACAAAAGTTGGAGATGCAGTCTAATTTTTATTTGATTATAGAAATCAGGGACTTTTGAGGCCAGGTGCAGTGGCTCATACCTGTAATCCCAGCACTTTGGGAGGCGGAAGCGAGAGGGTTGCCTGAGCCCAGGGATTCAAGACTGGCCTGGGCCACTTGATGAGACCTCGTCTCTACAATGAATCAAAAAATTAGCTGAGTGTAGTGCCACATGCCTGTGGTTCCAGCTACTTGGAAGGCTTAGGTGGAAGGACCACCTGAGCCCAGCAGGTCCAGGCTGTGGTGGTGGAACACACCACTGTACTCCAGATGACAAGAATGAAATGGCAACTCAAAAAAAAAAAAAGGAAACAAGGACTTTTGATAATGTTTTCTTCTGTATATCAGTTATCAGTTTTCAGTATTCCAAAGTGATGAATCAATCTTTACATTTTTAATTTTCAATCTTTACATTTATGAGTTCCAACTTTCTGAGACTAGTATTATTATACTTAAAATGAAATTTTAATTTCTTTGTCTTCTTTCCTGGCTCTGATTTCTATGGTTTATATTTAATATGGTTTTGGGAGATTTTTTTTAAATCTGTGGCGTGATTGTTACTATAATTAAAAATAGAAATCATTTGTGGCAGTTAAGGCTATGTGTATGAAAAGTTCCAAAAACTAATTCAATAGGAAAAAAAATCAAAATATTTTTTGAGATCTGCCACTTATATCATGAGCTGATTGCCTAACATGTGAGTCCCTCATCATAATATGGCATCTCTTTCTGTGCTGTCCCTAGCCTTTCTTTGCAAGCTTTTTATAATTCTTTAGGTGATCTGATGCTCAGTGTGAGTATTAGTATACAGGTGGTGACGGGTCAGAGGGGTGGTATGTGATTCATAAAAAAGGAAGACCAATGATTCCCAGAATAACTATGAAGTAGGAAAAAAATTGACAGTTAATAAGTAGTAATGTTTTATTGTTATGAGGGCTTAATGGTAAAAGTCTTTGGGACTAAGGAAGTGCCATCATAATTCCTTCATTTACATCTAATACATATATATAGCTTTTATTTATGGAGCACCTGCTATATGCCAGTCACTGTGATGTGCACTTTATATACATCTCAGCTCAACACTACTTTAAATTTTAATTTAAACTAGCAAAATCAATGAATTAGTGAGTCAGAGTTAACAGTCTGACCTAATAAAAATAAAATAATAGCCATAGCAATTATAATTTATATATTTAACTTTGATTTGTCTGAATTTAATGTTATTAAATGTATTTTATAGAATGAGTAAGTAACTTGGTCACAGACACACAACTAGAAAGTAAAGGGAAACCAGCAAGATTCTGTTGTGTTTCGCTCTAAAATGTATTCTCTTTCTACTAAACGTCTTATTAGTATGTTGGCAAGTAGTATTTAATAAGACTGACTTTAAAACAGGAGGAACAGAAGAATTTTAATGTGAAGACAAATTTGAAATATTTGGTCATTATAAATATAGTTAATGAAAATACGTGCAGTGTTATATATTTTACTGACTAAAATTGTTTCACCATTTTATATTATGGTTTTTTCTGAACTGTATATGGGTTAGTAAATCCAGCAACCATTCGGGTGATTTAAATAAACTTTTTTTGAATCCAAGAATTTTTTTAAAGTGTATTATTTAAATAACAAAAAGTAAGCATATGGAAATATAAGTATATGTATATCAGGGTCCCACAGAAACATCTTCTGTGTATTAATTGTAATTTAGTCCAGTGCTCAGTTTTGTGTAGTGTCAAGAAAAGTTTATGCGCTAACTACATATTCAACTCCTGGAGTCTTTCTGGAGTAAAACCTGTGGTGAGAGGAATGGGTAATGTTGGTCTCCATGAGCCTGTCAGCTAATTGGGATGTTATTATCTACAGAATTTAATATCATCCAACTGAACTCACAAACTAGCCTCAGCTTTCCAATTCCCTTTGACTGTAGAAATCTGACCTTTGATTCACATTTCTATCCTGTCTTTACAAGGATCCTTTAATCTAGTGGATAAAGGTTATTAGTTGTCAGTGAGTTGTAGTATTTGACTTTAATTTTACCTAATAATGAATTAATGCTTTATGAGTCTATTGTTTAGATGTAGACATAGAACAATTTGTGTCTTCCTAAAAATGTATTACTCCAAACCAGAAATAGTGAAATAGTTTCATATGAAGCTATAGATGCATATGTGTATGTATATGAATGATAGAAGAATTTTTACATGATAGACTGCTGTTCCACATGTGATATATGAGGTGTCAAAATATTTGGTAGCTTATGTATAGTTAGAAGTTTGTAAAACTCAATGAACAAGAGCTAGTATCCTATTAAAAAATTTATTAATTTTGAGTATTCAGACACTTATTTAAGTTCAGCAATCCTCATTCCTATTGAGTCTCAGCCAGAAAGCAAACTGTTTAATCAAATTAAAGAGATAAAGACTTCATCACTAGGTTAGGTGAACAGTAATAAGGGCAGTGTATAATATTCTTTGATCCTAATCTTTGATCTAAGTCCAAGTTATTTGAGGCTTCATCACAGCAGAAACTCAATGACAGTGTAGATTCTCCTGTCCTCATGGAGATGTACTAAAATAAAACGTAAGTAGACAACAAGCCATTCTTTATGTGGGACCTGTGCTTAGCAATGGCTTAAGAATGCTCTCTCTGGAGGCCGGGAGATTGACCTAAATTACCTTCTGAGTTTTTTAATACAGCTGATAATTTTAAGTATTTGCTTAACCCAAATATGCCTTAATGATAATAATTTTTTTAAGGTACTGAAATAGTACTTCATATAGTTTCTAGATTTATGTTGGTTTATAAAAGAATATTTATGAATGTACATATATTTCCTGAGATTAGAATTTGATTCATAGGAACTATTTGCATTTTTTATATTTGAAGATTTGGAAATATCATTAGATAAATATTTGAAGAAATTTTATTGGGAGAAAAGTGTTATAGAATCTGGTATGTTGAGACTTTGAAGCAGCCTCAGGGTTCAAGTGCTATATACTTAAGCAGGTTTACAGTATTGGGATATAATAATGTACAAGTGACTTTAAAAACATTAAAAATTAATAATGCTAAAAACCCACTCTTCCCCTTCCCTATCCCAAGTGGAATAAATGAAGTTAGAAGACACTGCAAATGATTCCTATCTCTTCCCCCGGTTGCTATGGTTCTGCACACCTTGTTTCTGCCTCTACCTCTCTAATTCTTCTCAGAGTCATTTTGGTGTCTCCTTAAATGACAGAAACCAAAAAGACTTCTGGTGTCCCTAGGGTCTGTCCACAGCCCTTTTTCCTCGTTCTATTTACTCTCCCAAGGGATTCCATGTACTCCCATGACTTCAACTATACGTATGTTGCTTTCCAAATTTATATTGTCAGCCCAGCTGCAAAACCATATGTTCAACTTTTTTCTGAAATTTTCCATGTGGATTTCTCACAGGCACTTAAATATTAACAAATTCTCTTTCATTGAAAAACTGCTACTTCTGTGTTCACTAGCCCCACATTCACGCAATCATAGACTTAGAAAATTGGAAAATGTCCTTGAGTCCCATCTTTATTGTAACCTACACACAGACAGGGACTTAATCTTATCTATGTACTTGCCTCTTTCAAAAATCTGCCTTATTTCTCTTCTCCATCCTCCACATTCCTTGTATTTAAATCAGCTTCTTGTCATCTCTCAAGCTCAGTTAGTCTCCATTCTCCAAATTATTAACCGAGGGAGAACTGACATAGGAATATGGATATAGATAAAAACAAAGTATTCATTTTACTTAGGTTCTCTGCTAAAGCTATGTCTGAGGATGATGGTTGAGGTTTTCTTTCATCCCTAGTTTTTCCATCCCTTTTGCTGATCTGGAACTTGAGGCCTGCCCAAGGGAAAATGGAACTTTAGAAAAAACCTTGAGAGCACTCTTGCCCAGGGTCCTCTGTCTGCCTTCCAGCCCATCAAGCAAGGAGAGGAAGCACTAGAAAGAAACAGACTTCCATAGTTTGCATGATCTATTTATAGTCTATATCTGGTAATTCCAGTATCTCAAGTATTTGTGGGTCTCTCTCTCTTGTTTCTTCTGGTCCTCCCTCATCTTGGTCTTTTTCCCCATGTGTGTATGTGTGTGTGTGCTTATCTTTGTGTGAGGATGATTGCTGTGTATGTGCAGTGTATTGCATATATGTGTATGATATACGTGTGCTATGTACTTATACAGGAATTAGTTGAGATACAGGATGAAGTTACTTTCTTTCTGGGGAGGAATTGCGTTTGTTTCTGCTTATTTCCTGGAGGCTTTAGCAATCTGTATTATTGGAGTTCAAAAATTGGAAGTTCTGAGACTACCTAGGTGATAAGAACTTGTGTAGCTGGGCCATTCAAGGCTTTGTTCTTTCTGGTTTACCCTAAGGGGGTGTAGCCTTTGGTCCTAATTTGCTACAGGGAAAATAATCTGTTTGATTCTGTTCCCTTCTCCTAGTGATATATTACAAATAAAAGTTAACATTTTTCAGATAAACAATGCTTTCACATCAAAAGCAACTTTCATTCTCACTTTTCTGAGTCACTTTTGTCCTAATAATTATTTACTATATAGTCAATTCATCTTTGCTTTTAAAAAAGATTTTGAAAAATGTCTCATTCACTTTTTAAGTTTTTAGTGGAAGGATTGCTCTGAATAATTTTACCATTGTTGCCAATTAGAATCCTTTTCCTCCAAAGCACAGGTGTCTCATATGAGACTATTTTTCTTTATCCATGGTGCAAACACATACTTTATGCTTGCAAAAAAAAACATAAAATAAGCCATATATTTAGCCTTGGATTGATGTTTAGAATGGATTTTCATATACTTAAGGCAACTATGAATACTTTTTGAAATATTTACATGAGTTGATATAGATTAAAGTTTACATGTTTATTCTGTTTGGTCGATGGTATTGAAAGAATCCATAGTAGAGTACTATCTAAGATGTAAAAGTACAGCTTTAGAACTGTACTATGTAGGACTTTATTGTATAGCAATAGCACTGTACTATCTAGTATGTTTCTTGTACAGCTATCGGCATCTTTCTCACAAATGTAGCAGCAATTTTTGCTCAGAGCCTGATGGTATATTAAGAACATTTTTTTTTTTCCATGGCTCTGTGAATATTCTCTTCTAGGAATCTGTATCTTGTCCGTGTTTATAAAGGCTGACCAACTGTGTTTTCATAGAAAGGACAGTTGTCTGTTACTAAAAAGTTTTAGTGTTTAATAATTTTCATAATTTTTAATTTCCTTTTGAGAGTATTTCTCACGGCATCCTACAATGCTTACCTTGGTGCAGGCCAGAGGATTACTACGTGGTAGATTGTTACACCAATAGCTGCCATTGAATCACACCTCTTGGCATCCATGTCCTTGTCTAGTCCCTTCGCACAATGACTCTGTGCTCGACCATGTGACTTGTTTGGCCAAAGGGACATGTACAAATGTGCCTTAAGGAGAGGCTTGATAAGTGCTTGTACATTGGTTACTCTGTGGTTGTATATGAAGAAGCCTGGTCTAGTCTCCCAGCTGACGTACTAGCTGAATGCAGCTGTATGCATGATACTAGGTGAAACCACTGCCCAGGCAACCTGTGGAACCTTGAGAAATTGTTGTTTTAAGCCACTACATGTTGGGGTGGCTTGTGCAGCAACAGATAACAGAGGCACTATTAATATATTTTGTGATCTTTTTGTTTCTTTCTGTGAATCATAACACATATGATTCCTGATGGCTGTTTTACTTTACCTCCAAAATACATTTTAATTATTATTGCCTACTGAAAAATTAAGCACAAAAGACACGCCAGAGGAGTTTATTTAGAGTACTTAATTTTTTTTTTTTTTTTTTTTTGAGTTGGAGTCTCACTCTGTTGTCCAGACTGGAGTGCAGTGGCCGCTCCCGGCCACCGCAGCCTTGACCCGCTGGGCTCCGGCGATCCTTCCGCCTCAGCCTTCCAAGTAGCTGGAACTACAGGCGTGCGCTACCATGCTCGGCTAATTTTTTGATTTATTGTA
>CAUYQG010036624.1:0-13266 GCA_963574415.1 Tarsius wallacei | reverse complement strand
CACACACAGAGACAGACACAGAAAGACAGAGACAGAAAGAGAACCTATGTCAATCGGGTTCAGGAAAATGTTCTAAATTTTATATTTTATTCTGAGCTCATCCTCTGATTTTCTATGCAAATAAAATAATCATTGAAGATACGTATGTCTCAACTAAGCTACTTATGAAATTGATATAATAAAATACGAGGGACTATATTTTAGGCACAGTACAATTATTATTATTATTATTATTATTATTATTATTATTATTATTTTGAGTTGGAGTCTCACTCTGTCGCCCAGGCTGGAGTGCATTGGCTGCTCCCGGCCACTGCAGCCTCGACCTGCTGGGCTCGGGCGATCCTTCCGCCTCAGCCTTCCAAGTAGCTGGAACTACAGGCACGTGCTACCACGCCTGGCTAATTTTTGATTTATTGTAGAGATGAGGTCTCGCCAAGTTGCCCAGGTGGGTCTCGAACTCGCAAGCTCAGGCAATTCACTCACCTCGGCCTCCCAAAGCACGGAATTACAGGCTGAGCCACCGAGCCCGGCCAGTACAATTATTAATAGCCCTTTTGTTATAATACTTTTAAACTAAAAGAATCACCTAATTTGCTGAAAGACATGCATTTTATTAAAAAGCTGTTTCCATTTAGAATTTTAATAATTTTTATCTGACTTAGATGTTTAATATTCAAAAGTTTATATAGATTGCCACCAACAATTTTTTCTTTTTGTTTCTTTTTCTTATCAAGAAAAAAAAATCCCTTAACTTAGACAGATGTGTTTGTGTGCATGTACCAGTACCAGAGGTTTGGAACTACAAGTTGCATGTATAATTAACAGCATCACTTCTGTTATATCTCAGTGGAATAGTGGCAACCTCTGGACCATAGGCTCTAACCTTCAATATAATAATACTTCTGACTGAATGATTTCATCTCTACAGTAGACAATGGAGAAAAGGGAACATGTAACTCATGAAGTTTTATGAAAAAAATAACTTTCTCGTCCTTAGAGAATATGAATAGATTGTGGAAACTATACTTTATGGGGCAATTCATTAGAAAATATTATAAAATATACTCCAATTTCAAAGAAAAGCTATAAAAGAATAATAATGTCAGAAGCCTTCCTTGACAGCTCCTACACACAGACTAGGCCAGGCTACCCATTATAAACTTATATCACATTTATCACCCTTAGAATGACAGTGGGCCCTCCATATCTGCTGGTTCAACATTTCAAATTCAACTGTTATCACAAATACTCAAGAAAAGCAAACAATGTAACAATACAATAATTTAAAATTTGCAAATAAACAATACAATATAACAACTGTTTACGTAGCATTTACAGCATATTAGGTGTTATAAGTAATCTAGCGATGAGGACAAAGTATACAGGAGGATGTGCATAAGTTATATGAAAATACTACACCATTTTATTTAGAGACTTGAGCATCAGTATATTTTGGTGTGGGAATGGAGGGGTCCCAGTCCCTGGAGAATACCGACTGTACTGTTGAATATAGAACACATGTTGATCTTGATTACTATCCTTTTCTCAGTACCTAGCTAGCATAGTGCCTGACACAAAATAGGTGCTAAAGACTGTTTATCGAATGAATAAGTTATTGAATAAATGCATTGAGACTGAAATCAAGTCCTCATAATGCTTAGCTTTATTTGAATTGCACACTCACAATAGATTATATATGTACTACTGTATTAATATTGAAAAGATACGCAAACATACATAAAAATAGATTTTATTGTTTTGTGCACCCCTGAAGTGAATGCCACATTTACTATTTCTATCACCTTCACCATCCTTGGCACTTCGAACACAGCGTTCTAAAGAATCACTAAGATCTCACATATTAATTCATTTAATGGTGACAGAAAACATACAAGAGAGACAGAAAGCACAAAAAATAGTCTATGTTAGTCATGATTAATCAAGTGGCGAGTGGCACTGTGGCCACAGCTAGTGGAGATCATTTCCACCTCACAACTCTATGATGTGACATAATTTATGCGAAAGCATTGGGGTCCCTGCTTTTATAGCTAATTTACATGGTTACATGGTAAATAGAAACAACCTCATTTTAAGTAGGGTCTGGTTTCCCAAGCTCAACACCCCCATGTCAGTGACATTTTACAGACTCTGAATAGTGACACAAGCTACACAGCAAAGACCTCTCCTAGCTTCCATGGAACAAAATGCCCAGTTTAACCTAGGCTCAGAGAACATGATTCTTTGGATCATGAGTGATCCTGCTTAACAAAAACATTCAAAACTGTTCTATATTTCAGATCTGAGTTTTCCCTTTTTCTTTGATTTCAAGATTAGTCTTTTTCATCCTGGAATGTAGAAGAATCTTGTGGAACTTATTTTCCAACTGAGTCTCATGGATTTCGTAGCCAACTCCCAGTAATTCATAGGGGACTCATGGATGTTGATAATTGTACGCAAACCATTTGCAGAAACCATCTGCAGAAACACAACTACATTCAGAGATGATCATTAATAGAAGCTTAACAAACGTGACCATATTATTTCTCCAAGAGTAGCTTCCCTGGTTATAATTTACAGCTATAATTATGAAAGCTGATAAGCTGAGGCATGATAGCACTCCGTTATGCCCAGCTGATAATGTTTAGCACACATATGCCAATTATCACATGTATCAGGAAGTCTCAGGATTTCTCCTTACTCAGCTAGAGTTACTATATTACTTGCTATATCCTCCATTATTTCTAACTCTTCATTCACAATCCAGAAGTTTACATTTGGTTCTTCTATTCTTTCTTGACTGCTACTCTGTTCTCTACCTCAGCTTTCTCTCTCCATTCCCCCTCTCTCTCACTTTCTCACTTTATTTTGCTCATTTTCTCTCTCTCTTCCCTACACACTGATCTCTGCTCTGGTATCTGATATTACTAAAACAGACTAAATACCAGAATTAGAAACCGCCATGTCACATTTAAGAAAGCGTGAAGTGCTGCAAAGCCAGTATTTAATGTTTATTTATTAAAACTGTCCCTGCTACATGAATTGAAATTTTAATCCCATGCAATTAGAAGTTCAAGAAAAATATGCAATTTTTTTCAGTTTGTAATGATCAGATGCTGAAAATTATTTGCATATAAATTGTAAACAGAATAGCAGGAAGTCAGAAATACAGAGCATGCCATAGACAGGGGAGGAATAGTGTAGTTTAATGCTGCTGCAGTACCTGAAAGAACAACAGAGAGTGCTGCTTTTTGAATTAAGGTTTTATCTTCAGCAGTCTCCAGTTGTCAGGCAAATGTGCTGTCTGGGATGGGCAGACCATTAAAACATCAGCAGAGATGTGTTTGTGACTTTGGCTAATAGAGTTCAGAGTTCCCAAGAAACATAATATTGGCCAGACAGATTTTGATGAGGTGGGAATGGAAATCTCTCTTTGCTAGAGGGAGGTTAAGAGGGAAATGGTAAGGGAGGAGAGGCTAGGAGCCTGTAGGGTTTGATGAGGTATGACAGCTAGGGACCCAGAAAGTCAAGGAAGATTATGAAATTTTGGGGGGTCTTAGGGGGAATGTGGAGCTCCTCTTGGGTGGTTAAGGGATTCAGAAGGAGAAATGAGCTGGGAAAAAGGAGAGGATGGATCATAGTTACTAAGTAAGGTCCAAGAGAAGTAGATCTGTATCCTGGCAAGGGAACTTGAAGAATTTTGGGAAAGTACCAGTCATCAAGTCCAAAGGAACTCCCACAGAGAGAATGCGGTCTCAAATTAGACCTCAGCGACCACAACAAGGGAGGTTTGGAAAATGGAGCTTGGAAAGACACTTGGATATTGATGTGATATGTGAAATATTTAACATCCATTACTGAGTGGGTGCCTACTAATCAGAAGAAATTCTAGGCAGGACTTTGAAACAATGTCCTAGAGCCCACCTCCTTTTGAGTATTTAGTCACTGGACTGTAGGGAGCTTCAAGAGGTTCCAGTGGACCAGTGAGTGGTAGGGCACTTAGGGAACTTGAAATAGCAATTTCTTAGCATAGTAATTTGGCTGAACAATTAAGATGTCTGCTAGGATGTGGCTGTCTAGCCAGGACATTCGTAGGCTCCCTTTTTCAGTAAAGTGGTACCATGTGACTAGTTCCTGCCAAAGAAATGTGATGAAAAGTAATGTTTGGTTTACAGCCTAGGTGATTAAGCATTAGACGTAAGACCGTTTTCCCAACAATGATAGGGAAATCTTTAAGCTACAGGATGATGAAGGCATAAGAAAGCCACAGGCCAAAAGAAAGAAATACCCTGGAGCTTCTCGGGAAAACTTCCCATGAGGAAAATCAGAATTGGATTTTCATGACTCAAAATTAAATTCTATTGCATTAACCTACTTAGATTTGGGGATTTTTGTAGCAGTTAGCTTACTCTGATAAAAAATATGGCATAAAATACTGTGGCATTTTAATGTATCACTCTGGTGACTGTGAGCAGATTCTATATTCACTTGTCTCCTTGAGAGACTGTTGAACATTCTACAAAGACTTTTAGATTAGTATTTAAAGAAACAAGTTTCTGGATCCTGTGGTAAAATCTTTTCAAGAAATAGGAAAGAATTCTGTTTGTTTTTGTTTTCTACTTTCCTACATTTTGGAGGGTGATTTTTCTCAATGTTACAGAAAACCATGAGTAGTGTCCATATATCTGAAGAAGCTCATTTCATAGATCCAAAACACACACGATCACATATTAGACTGTGATCTTTCTAATGGAAGACATTTAGGGAGAGTCTTGTTCATCTTTGTATCCACAGCACATCATATAAGACTCATCCAATACATGTCTGCTAAGTAAATGAATGGATGAGATGGGTGGATGAATGAAGTCGTTGATCCCAGAAAAGCAATGTACTGATAAAAAGTAAATTTAAAGGCAATTAAGGAGACTAACCTGGGATCTTTTGCTAATTAACTTTTTTAATTTTTTTGAGTCAGAGTCCCATTCTGTCACCCAGGCTTCAGTGTAGTGCCCACAGCCTCAATCTCTTAGACTCAGGCAATCCTTCTGCCTCAGCCTCCTGAGTAGCTGGGACTACAGGTATGCGCCACCACACCTGGCTAATTTTTTTATTTTTTGTAGAGACCAAGTCTGGCTATGTTGCCCAGGCTGGTCTTGAACTCCTGGGCTTAAGCAATCCTCCAGCCTCAGTCTTCCAAAGTAGTGAGATTATAGGCATGAGCCACTGCACCCGGCCTAACTTTATGATATAGAATTCTCCACAAACCAGTGGACTTTATTTTTTAGAAAGATCATGATGACTTTTTAGTCTCAGTTCACATTTTCCAGTGACTAAACTTGGACCAGGGAAGTAAAGTGATCACTCATACCCATGGAACTATTTTGTAACGAAACTTAGATGAAAACTCTGGCTTTCACAATCCAAGAATGGCATTATATTCCCTACACTATGTCACTTATTATTTTTGACTCAGCTGTCTTTTATCTTCAAAACATAGATAACCACATTAATCTAACTTCAAACAATTATTATAAAGAGAATATGAGACAGTGTCAAAGTGTTATATTGCACTCGCTATTAAAGGAATGTAGAGACCTCTAATCTGGAGACCTAGTTAGTCAGTTCAGATACATGTGAGGCTGTGTGCATGATTAAATATGAGGGTTGGAATTATTGTTAACTTCAGCGTGCCATTAAAAAAAATCCTATGATACTTATTTATCCTGGACTCAGCACAATACCATCTGTTCTAAGATATTCTTGTCAGGTTGCCTGAAGGCATGAATTGTCAACCAAAGTATAGAATTCAAAGTTTTGGGGTGAAAAAACTATTATTCTGTTCATCAAAAAATAGCTAAAGTATCTTATTAGCTGAAAAGCCTATGTGTAGGAATTTTTATCATTCTGGGGGCTGACTTTGCTTTTAATTGACTTAAATGCCGTATTCAATAGTTCTTCAAAATAGATCTACAGCTGATTTGAAGTTCAGTTTCTAAAGAGGAATACTGGATCAAGCAACACATTGCCTCTTTACATCTGAATGCTTTCTGGGAGGAAGAGCTAATGATCATAGCCTGTAACACAGGATGTGCAATATAAAGTGTGATCACTATTCTCCTTAGTTGATTCTGCACACTTTAAAATGATTCAGCAGAAGGTGCCAAGGGGCAGTTTGAGAGTTATTTGCACTGCTCCCAGTTGAATGTGTCTGCCATGACTGATCACTGGTCCCGCTATTTAACGAATACACTAAAATCCAGACTAGTGATGAATGGGCCAACTTCTCATGGTCTCACAAGTGGTGAGGGGGTGAGCACAGAAGGCCGGAGGCAAAACTGAGAAGCAGGCAAAATTGATTCCAATGCCTTCTATTTTCACTGCGTGTCCTGCTCTCCCCTTACAGCACTCTCCACCCATCTGAACGAGTGAGCTTGGTGCACACCAGGAAGAGCCTTGCTCTTTCTTATTACTCTAACCCCATAACTGGCCTGGAGGCCTGCCAAGCACTCAAGAAAGAATGTTGTATCTGCTTTGCTTGATAAGTTACTGGTATGAAGTTTGCCTTGTTAATGGGTTTTTCTCTCCCCAGGAAACCTTATGTATAACAGGTTTTCTTAAAATTCATCAGAATAGCTAACTCAAATATTTGTAGATTAATTGTTTCAAGGAACCTTTATCGAGCGCTAATATGTGTCAGGCCCTGTACCAGGTGTTAAAATACATTGTTTTACACCCCTCAAGAAACTGAGACAGAAGCTGTTTTTAAGTGTCAATTACAACACACTATGCTAGGTGCAGCGAGAAAAGGTGCTATAAGAACACAGGGCCTTGGGATGAGGACAGGTGGTGCCCCAGAGGCTTCCTACCACTCTAAGGTAAAAGCCAAAATAGTAATCAAGCATACCCCCAAGGGGGAGATCGTTAGGCTTTACCCTTCTTGTGAAATCTACAACAAAGGGTCATTAAAGAGATCCTCCTTCCTATATTCTTCCTAGATCTGAGTATCACATGTTCTCACTCATAAGTGGACCTTGAACAACTACCGTAATACTATAAGAGAAGGATGGACAGTGGCGGGAAACTATGGGGGGAGTGCAGGGAGGGGAAGGGAGGTGGGATTAATGGTAGTCAATATCTGTCTGGGGAAAGGGGGGAACACCTCATCAACAAGGGTACCTGCACAATGAATATTTGTATACCTAACCCTTAACTGTACCCCACAATTTTAAAATACAAAAATATATATATTTAAAAACAGAGAGATCCTGTGCTGGTAGAATGCCCCTTAGGCACCTGAGACCAGCTGTGGCTCTGCTGAAATCACAGTAGGCAAAAGGGAAGGTGACTAAAGTTTGTTCTTGGAATCACTCTCAACCCTCCTGGAGTGGAGAGAGTAGCCTTAGTTACTCACCTTTGGGACATTCCAGGACATGCCAGGTTCACAATATGCTGCTACCACGAGCCCCAGGTCCATCTCTGTTTCATTCTGCTTCATCTGCCTGAGAAGCCTGGATCCCCACTCCCATCTCCACTCACTTCAATTAATTCCTTCTTAGCCTCAGGGCTCAGAGAAGTTATCAGTTTTTCTCGTAAGCATTCCCGCGCTCTTCCATAAAAGTGCTCCTAGTGCTTGGTTACTTTCAGTCTTTCACAAATTACACTAATGACCCTGACTTGCACATTTACACTCTTGCCTGATTTTAAAAGACAATGTCTTTATCTTCTTCCTCTATGTACACAGTACCTGGCAAATAGTAGGTGTTCATAATAAGTCTATAGACTAGTTGGATGGAAGGGTGGGTGGATAGGTGGGTTGATGGATGAATGACAGTTGTACTCTTATGTTTTTGTCCCTTTTAAGAAACCTCTAAAACGTCCAACAGTTATCCTACTCAAAGAGTAATTGGTGCCACATTTCTTCTTCCATATTTCCAGCTAGCTGTATTTCATGCACCCCTGTAAATGTGAATCATTTTTTTTTCTATTAAAAGTGAAACACATGATTGGTCATGGAAATATGTGCTCTACACATTCACTTAGGAGAGCTACAAGAGAAAATTAGAATCCAATGATCTTTCAATTTGTATTCTGTGGTGTTAATAATCAGCCGGTGGCACTTACTGATGCACTGCAGTCTAATAAACTTTGCAGAGGGAAACCTGTTCAGTCTCTCTTGAACCTGAATGATCTTAATATGGCTACTGACTTCCTTGTAGCTATATTCAAGAGGTTTTGTCTAAACCACGTCTCCTTCCCTTTTCTAATGTCTCCACGACCTCAGACACTCTCTGGGAAATTAAGTTTCCCAAATGACAGCTGCTTTTCCTCACAAATCACTTTCTTATTAATATTACTGGATTCTCAGACTACTCAGTTTGGTTATTAATCAACGAATAGCCAAATCAGCACTTCATCTGTGCTCTGTAAATGCAGTGTGTAAAGAGCAGGCTGTCCTCACTGTGTGCTCCTGATTGATTACCTTTTCCAATCTTCCTGCTGTGGCCCACTTATGAATGTGAAAATGATAGAAGGTGCCTAAGCCTACAACAATGGTGACTTTGCTAGTGTTCATGGTAACAATTTCTTTTCACATTGATCAAAGTATTCTAAATAATTGTAACACCAGAAATAGACAGCATAAAAATGGGGAGCTAAATTATAAATGAAGAACCATGAGAAACTGTTAGAATGGAAATATTTTTCATTCTCAGTTCCTGATTTGACTTATTTAAATTTCTGATCTTGACCTCTGTACCATGCAAGAGACCCACCAGACAATTCCATGTCACATTCAAACTTTAGAGTCTAAAACGGAACTAAGTTTCCTTAAAAATGTCTGACTTTTTTCCCCTGCTTCTGATGCCCTTAGATGTCATAATTATGAGTTATTAGTATCTGCCACCTACCATGCAAGCACTGGGCCAGGCATCTCACACAGAATATATAATTAAATCCTCACAGCATCCTATAAGTAAATATCACTATCCCTAGAAGAAACAACTGAAGCTCAGAGAAGCAATTGCCTTACAGACACCCAGCTAATAAGTGGCAGAGCTAGGATTTCAATTCAATTCACAGAAACCCCACTCTTAATCTTAGGCTACTGTCCCATAAAATGATTAGTCATAGAAGGTCAGTATTTGTGAAAAATAAAAACAGTATTTTTCTGGCAATTAAACACACCTTGATATTGATGAAAATTGGTGATAAGTGTCTTAATAAATATTTTACAGTCTTCATTCAGTTAGCTCTATGATTTGGTACCACTGTGGCCAATGTAACTTGGATTCAAACTTCTCTGAATTATTAAATAGAAAAATAATTCCTGAAGATATGTATAAAGAGGAAAAAAAGTTTCTTTACTGGGTTCTAAAAATAGCCACAGGTGTCAACAGAAGCAGAATAACTAAACATGCATTAAAATTAGCAGACCTATTGATACTTGTGTCACTGGTCCTGAATTCACTGAAAAAGGATGATTCCATATTGAAATCAGCTTGAGGACTTTAAAAGGATAATGTTCTTCTAGCTGTTATGATTCTAATTATCTGCTAGTATGCTCAGCCACATGCCCCTACTTGGGAAACCTGCTACAACATGAGACAGGTATCAGATTCTCAATGGTATGTAATTGGTAATAGCTATACATGCAGACTATTGGTAAATGTGCCACGTTTTCCTTTTGGAAATTTAGACAAATTGTACTTGGTTGAAAACATACATTAAAATGTCTGATTTGGCTTCCAGGTTGATGCATGATTGAAAGCAATGATTTTCTACCTTTCAAGCCTTCACAAGTGACCTTTTAAAATCCCTATTGTAAATTGCCTATTTCTGAAATCACGCCTTTGTTTGGTCACATTCAATTAATTACAACACTACTACTGAAAAGGTTTCCTGCCTCACTTTCTATAAAATAGTTCATTAGCTTCGCAGGGATTTTACTTCAATACTTTATTGAGTATGCACTCCCTGTGATGTTGCAAACCAAAGAGTGAGCTCCCTAGGGAGGAAGCAGTGAGGTTAGAAGAACAATCAAGAAATATATATCTGGCTTTGAAAATGTTCTTGGTTGTAAAGAACAAAGCAATACAAGGCATGCTAGCAAGTCAATAGCACTATTTTTCTAGTAGGCTTTTCCTTATATATTTATTTCAGGCAAGTCATAACTCAGCTTCCTCTAATAGGAAAAAAATATATATACTGTGAAGCTCAGGGAGCAATATCTATTATTATTGTAGTTGTTGTTACAGTGCTTGCAATTTTATTGAAGCCTGGTATGGAGTCCAGGCAGGTACAATGTGGTTGGTGGCTAGACTTCAAAACTGCATCAAATGGGTGAATAGAGTGAATGTGAGGGGAGCAGCAAACAGAAATCATAGTAATGAAAGAGGAAGCTAGGGTAGAGAAATATCAGTGGATCTAGAGTCTGGTCAGATGGAATGTCCAGCTTTGGTACTACTATGTGTGACACCATGTAAATTACCTTGAGTCTCAGTTTCATCTTCCATTGAACTAGGACCTAAAGCTAAGATTTCTCAAGTTTCATTTGGTTCTAGTATTCTGTGACTCGGTAAAAACAGTTCACTGTGTTTAGAATCAACAATAGGCTGACAGCCAACATATGGCATCAAGCAAATGACCTGGCTTACTGGTCACAGGAATGGGTCATAGAAAGAGGTCAGGCCACACCAGGAACAGTGTACTCACAATAGCCCTATGAGTAGCTCAACATAGTAAACTATTATTGTCCGCATTTTGTAGAGGAAAATGGAGGCACAGAGGAGTTATTTGATGTGCCTAAGGATATTGTGTTCTTAACAACCACATTTCCTGCAGGTCAACATAGGTCAGATACATCCCAGAAATGTTACAACAAAAATAACATAAATAACTATCTGAGTTTTGAAAAGATGGAGAAAAAGAACAAAGCAGTAATAGATGGAGTTAAAAATCACCTTTATTAACTATAAAGCTGATATTGAAGATGGTGGCTTAGGCATGCAAGCCCCAGAGTTGGACAGACTCCCCCGGAGTCACAGAAGGCAGTGGTCCACCTAGGCCACTGTGAAGGGGCAAGTCCTCCTGAAACCTGCAGCCCTGAGGAACACAGCCAAAAGCGAATTCCTGCAGGAAGGTGTTTCCATTTTTTTGCCTGTTTTTGTTTCCTCCCCCAACTCACTAATCAGATGAGGCATTCTGGGTGGTTTTGGGTGAGGAGCAGAGAGGCCAGGTGGGCTCTACTCCCTGATGGCTCCTGTGGTGGAAAGAAAAATCAGAAATCTAGAAGAAAAGTTTCCATCCTAACAGTTTCTCTGGTTCTTCATTTATAATTTAGCTCCTCATATTCATGCTGTCTATTTCTAGTGTTAAAATTATTTAGAATATTTTGATCCATATGAAAACAAATTGTTCCATGTGCACTAGTGGAGCTCCCATTGTTGCAGGCTTCTGTGCACTCCATCTTTCTCACATTTATAAGTGGGCCACAGCAGGAGGTTTGAAACACTAGGCAGGAGCACACAGTGAGGACAGCCTGTTCCTTAAATATCATATTTACAGAGCACTCTACATTCTATTGACTACTGAGCACAGGCTGCACCAGCAACTTCCCGCTCCTCCATTCTTTTAGGGGTCACCTCATTTTCCGCTCACACATTGCTCTGGTAAAAATTTGACAAAGCACAGCTCTATTATATGAAGTTGATAGCAGCTGATGACAGTCAGCCTGCTGGGGAGATCAAGAGTAGCAAGCAGTTTATTCACTAACATGACTCCAGGATGCTCGGTTTGATGGAATAAATCACAATCCAAGGAAAGATCTGATGAAGACAATATTTATTTCCTCAGGCCTAAAACAAGAGTGCAAAATACCAACAACGTGACTCAGCAAAAATTGTCTTTTGAAAGCTTCTGTCTCACATGATTGTAAAGTTAGTATAATTATAATATTGCACTAGAGTCCTAGTTTACAGCAAAAGAACTGCTGTCCTCTTCCTAAGATGATGTTGAGTATATTTGGCATCCTGCAGAGGGCACCTTCTCTGATATCACTGACTCTGAAAGACATCTGACTTTTCTATTCTGTTCTTTCATTTCAGTATTCTTTGGTCATACTTATGAAAATATTTTTAGAGTCAGATATTTCAGCTGTGTCTTATATACGACCTGAAGCAAGGCAGCCTCAAATAAAAACAGCACTGAGCACCATGGAAGTAATTATAAATAATAATTACTTCCTCACAGTATGTTACCTCATACATTTTAATGGAGTGCTCTCTGCAATGGTGATTACCAACTTTACCGGCATTTGTGGGATAAATGTTTATCCAAATAGAAATAAAATAGCCTGAGTAATTTCATAGTCAGCCTGAATCATCCTTGCCTCATTTTACACTCGAGGCTCTTTTAAATGCATAGGGATCAGGGCAAAAGGGAAAGAGAAGGGTTAACCTCAGTTCTGATGTACACACAGTGACTCCTGATATTCATCTCCTTGGCAGAGATATAGGTTGTGCAAAACAGCTCCAAGGCAGGCAGGCAAATTTACTGCCAGCAACTGGAAGAACATTCATTCCAAGAGCCAGGAATGAGCTTGACTTCAGGAATCAGAAGAGGCCACGCCCCTTTTCTCCCTCTTTATCCACCATTGGCTGGAAAGGGGGTGGGAAAGAAATCGAGTATACCTTTAAAAGGCACTAGGAATGGAAATGTGTCATTGCAAAAGGAACACACAGAATGAGTGAACTTTTATATTATACCTATGTGTAACAATAGATTCCATTTATATAATAAGCCTCTCAAGTGCATTTAAAAGTCATTGATTAATTGACAGAATTTGTGGACAAAGAGACTGTAAATGTTAGGAGTTCCCGACAGTGAAACATAATTGGAAAGGAAGGAGTAATATCTTTACAATTACAAAATAGGTTCTTGAGAAAAGATGATTTTTATATCACCCTAGCACAACTAACACCCATGTTTCCAAGAAGACATTGTTTGATTTTGAGTTCCTCCAAAAGCAGAGGCCGAGAAGAGAACTTGAGAGTGGGTGGTTTATTTGGGGGGCAGGAGGTGATTCCAGGAAGCAAAAGTGAGGTAACGAGTGTCAAAGATGGAAAATTTTCAATCCCTCTCAAATTCATATATTGAAGCCCTAATGTGATAGTATTTGGAGGCAGAGGCTTTGGGAGGTAATTAGGTTTAGATGAGGTCATGAGGAGGTTGCCCCATGATGGGATTAGTGTCCTTATTTAAAAAAAAAAA
>CAUYQG010036623.1:0-42622 GCA_963574415.1 Tarsius wallacei | reverse complement strand
TGTTCCCTTTTCACCACACCCTCTCCAGCAACTGTTATTTTTTGAGTTATTGATAATTGCCTTTCTGACTGGAGTTAGGTGGTATCTCAGTGTGGTTTTGATTTGCATCTCCCTGATGATTAGTGAGGTTGAACATTTCTTCATGTGTCTGTTCGCTGCTTGGATGTCTTCCTTTGAGAAGTGTCTGTTCATATCTTTTGCCCATTTTATAATGGGGTTGTTTGTTTTTTTCTTTTCAGCACGTTTGAGTTCCTAGTAACAGCTATTTTAAACTATCAGAGTAGTTCCTGGGTATGTGATTCTGAAAAAAAAAAATCTGTTTTAGAAAGATCAAAACCTAGGACAAATTTGCTAGCTTTAATTTCTAAACTCTTGAAAGCTATACTTTAGTCATCCCATGATAAAGGAAGCAATGAGACAAGCAGCTACTTCAGAAAAAAAATTGATACTGAAGAACAGAACAGGCAGCCTGGACAGAAGTAACCATGACATGTTGGTGTTTGTATAACTAATAAGCAAAACACTGACTATATAACTAATAAGTAAAATCTTTAGAGTATCTGAGATCAGTTTAGGAAAAAGGGAATATTATGAACAAAGAGTACAAACTGAGTTGCTGAGCATACAAATACCATGAAAAGTCCCTTCCTTCAGTGTTGAGTTAATATTCTTTCTTTTAATTCTATTTTCTGCTTGGAACTCAGTTTTTGATGGATCACATATACGACAGTGGTCCTGCAAAATTGTGACACCACATTTTTACTGAATCTTTTCTATGTTTTGGTACACAAATACTTACTGTTGTGTGACAATTGCCTGCAGTGTTCAATACAGTCACATGCTGTATAGGTTTATAGCCTAGGAGCAGTGGGCTGTACTATATAGTCTATGTGTATAAAAGGCTATGCCATATAGCTTTGTGTAAGAGCATATTAGGATGTTCACACAATGATGACATCTCCTAACACTGTGTTCCTCAGAATGTATCACCATCATTAAGCCTTTAAGCAATGCACGACTGTATAAACACTGAGAATGTGAATACACATTATTTCTACCAAAGGAAAACATGTAATTCTAAACATAGTTTATAAATTTATTAAAATTAAAAAGTAGTCTTTCCAAGTATCAGTTATATGAGAAATGCTTATTTTATGTAGAATAAGACAGGCCAATTCTTAGTTTTCCATTACTGGAATATTCTCTATCTAAAATATTTGGCCTATTGGGGAATGAAATTATGATTTCTTAATTTCCATCCATTGCTGCTATTCCTGATTCTGTGTATTGCAGATAATTGGCTGACTTCCTGAAAACAGTTACTTTTTTTCAATTTATAACAATATAGACATTCTCGAATACAATTGTTGAAACATGGCACCAAAACACTAAGTATCTCATATGGATCATGTGTCAATTTACCTCAATACTGGCAATTATTTTCAATATTGATTCCCCCAGGAAGGAGATTAGTTGATGTTATCAGATTATACAAGTGAAGAATTGAATTTTAGGTAAATACGTTGTTCTGAAATGCCAAATGGGCATTTAAGCTGAGGGGGCAGAAAACAATCCTTGTGAATTTTGCTGGATGAACCCCATAAATGACAAAAGCTCTCTTCTTCTATTTTTCATCATAATAAGCAATTACTTTGAGTTTACTACTGCTTTTCCATATTTCATTTTCACAATGGAGTTTTTATTTTTTTATGAGGTGTTCTCTTTTTAAAATTTACTTATTTATTTTTATTTTAAAGATGTGGGGTAGAATTCAGGGTTAGGTATACAAACATTGATTATGCAGGTGCCCTTGTTGATGAGGCATACTCCTCCCTCCTCTAGCAGTTTCCCTCAACTGCCAATCCCACCCCCCCTCCCCTGCCAGTTTCCCACTACTGCCAATCCCTCTCTTATAGTATTATGATAATTGCTCAAGGTCCAGTTATGAGTGAGAACATATGGTACTCTTTTCTTTGTTTCTGTGTTAGATCACCGAGTATGATCAACTCTAAATTCATCCAAGTTGCTGCAAAACCCATGTTTGTCCTTTTTTATGACTGCGTAATATTCCATTGTGTATATGTACCAAATTTTTTTAATCCAGTCACAATGGAGGTTTTCTAATACATGTTTTGTAGATGAGGAAATAAATGAGAGTTAAATGACTTAGTGAAGGTCATATGTGAACACATGTTGAATATAACTTAATTTACCTTATGACTATATCACTCAGAATCTTTTTTAAAAATATAGTTTTGTTATCAGTTGACATCTATTACATAATTTTTGTTTGGCTCTCAAAATTAACTCTAATGATGATAATAGTTAATATTATTAAGCACTTACTTTTCAGTCACAGTACTAAGCACTTCATATTAATCATCTAATTTAAAAATTAGATGTATTCAGAGAATGCATGTCGTTCTCTGAAAATGGCAATGCACACCTCTATTTGCAACACAGAATTCTACACTGAAATGATGAAATAAAGAAGTGGAAATTTTTCGTATCCTCTAGGATAGGCTGGAATCTTCTATGATAACAACCAACAAGTCTTATGGGTTAAAACAAAGTTAACTTCTCTCTCACATCACAGTCTCATCTCTTGGGTACTGGGAGCGCTGTCCCATGTGGTCCCCGCTTGGGCAGAAGGCAAAGGGTGACGGGCATGCCACATGGCTAGAGCAGGAGCAAGAGAGAGAGAAGGGAGGTGCCCGGCTCTTTCAAACAACCGGCTCTTGAGTGAAGATGGCACCAACCCATTCATGAGAACCCACTCCCGTGATCCACGATCCTCCCACTGGGCCCCACTTCCAACACTGAAGAGCACATTCCAGCATGAGATTTGGGGAGGACAATATTCAAACTAGATCAGGGATATAGATTTTGTTTACTTATTCTTTCAGTCAGTCATTTACTCAACACATAGGCATTGAAAGTTGTGTGTTTTTCTGGCAACCAATTCTCCAATTCTCTGATACCAACTGGTTATCCAGTAATTTTATTAAATTTTGATTTTACCTGAAGTTACCTCTGACCCCACAGGTTAAGGGCCCAATCTTATAAGACTATTCCTTCTTTAGATATCAGTTGCAAATGGGGTACCCAGGTTACCCATACTTTTGCCTGTCTGACTATAAATTGGGGGTTCCCAGCACACTCCCTCAAGTTTTATAAGTCACTATAATCACTCATAGAACCCAGAAATTCATTTAGTTTTTTAAGTCAAAGTCTCACTCTGTCTCCCAGGCTGGAAGTGCAATGGCATGATCACTGCTCACCGAGGCCAAACTCCTGGGCTCAAGCAATCCTCCAGTCTCACCCTCCCAGTAGCCAGAAGTATAGGCGTGCACTACCACACCAAGTTTGTTTTTTATTTTTTGTATAGACAAGGTCTCACTATGTTGCCTTGGCTGGTCTCTAACTCCTGGGCTCAATCCTCCCACCTCAGGAATAGCCAAATGGAAGGGATTCATAAGGCAAAACATGGGGAGAAGGAGGACACAGAACTTCCATGCCCTTCCTCAACATGCGTAGGCTATGTTTACTAACCCGGAAACTCTTCAAACCCTGTTGTTTAGTGGTTTGTATCCAGGGTTTATTAAGTGGGCATGATTGAGTGACTGATTGATTAGATCTTCACTCACTGGTGATTGAACTCAATTTCTAGCCCTTCTTTTCAACCTAGAGGTTGGGGGCTGAGGCTAAAAGTTCCAGTGTCTAATCTTATAATTTATTTTGGTGACCGGCCCCCATCCTGAAACTGAAAGCTTCCTCTCTTCTCCCATGAGTCATCTCATTAGGGCTCTCAAGCAAAAGACAGTAAATTCCAAGGGTTTTAGGAACTCTGTGCTAGGAACCTGGGAGAAAGGTAAAATATTTGTTTATTTTTTTAGTATACCACAAATACCCACTTGCCAAGCTTGGTGTAAGGCACTGGAAATATAGCATCTGCAGTGGAGTATACACAGTCCTTGTCCTCACGGAACTTCAAGTTAGACAAATGCATTGAAGGGGAGAGCAGTTTAAAGAAATCAGTGAAATCAAAACAAAGATAAATAAGACATGAGCTATATTTTCAAAAGTATTTACCGCCATATGTTAATGGCATCGATTAGTAAAGCAACTGGGAGTAGGAAGAAGGTGCTGGTGTGGGATGGAGATGGAAATGGGAGAATTCTGCACCAGATTCATCATGTTACACTCGTATATCACACGTCATCATTTTAACATGGTCATAGTCAAAGGTTGGCATATTTTTGTTTTCTTTCTTTTAATTTTAACTTTTAAATTTTTTTGTTGAGACAAGGTTTTGCTATATTGCCCAGACTGTTCTCAAACTCCTGGGCTCAAGTAATCATTTCTCTTCAGCCTCTCAAAATGCTGGGACTACAGGTGTGAGCCACCATGCCCAACCAGCTTGGCATATTTTCTTTTTGAAACACAGGATAGGATCCTGGGTGGAGGGTCCAAAAGAGGTTAGCTAAATAGAGAAGATGCTTTGAAATCCTATCTCAGATTGTCACCTAAGTTATACAGCTTAGGAGAATAATGCCTGCATACAACAGTGCACACATGGATTGAATACTTGATAAATTCCTAAACATATATACATATCAATGAATTATTAAGTGCAAGCTATTTATATAGAACTATATTATATTGCTTACCTTGCTTTCATTTTTGAATTTAGAAAATTTGCAGTGTGAATTTCTTATAGAATTCTTAAATTTCCTTCAAGAACGACTAAAAAAATTCTGGAACATTTGTCAGAAATGCTCCCATCTTGTTCCCTCTGTTCTGGTTTACCTCATTTTCCTTGATTTCTCCTTATCTCTAAACCTGATTTTACTTAGTTCTGCTGAAGTAAGCCTAAGTGGTTTCTCTTAAATTGACCTAGTGCATTTACTTTTAAAATATGCTTACAACATGTAAGAACATGGAGGTGTTCTTTTGTCCCTGTGAAAAATGAGTGCCTTTAGAATATTTTATTGTTCTGTATGGATATTCTACACTTTTTGAGGAACACTTTCCTTTTTAAAAAAAACATTAACGTCATAATGAGTTTGAGTCCAATTGGACCAACCTTGTGAGTAAAAGAAAATGTTCCAATTTGTGGTTCAAACGTTTTGAACTCCCCAGAATGTAATTAGGTGCAAACAGCCCCAAATCTTACTTTATGAACTTTTAAAATTATTGTTATAGTTTCTAAAATATCTTCTTCATGTTTGAGGCTAAGGTCACAAAACATGAAAAAAAATGTATAGCAGAGCATGGCAAGAGGTATATGTTTTCAGATCAAGTTTGTAGTGTTTATGGGCCTTCATCCAATTTGAATGTGCTGGTATACGGACTGTGGATATGCTATTTTATTCAGCTGTCTTCTCTAGCAAATAATAGTGTTCTTTTAGTGTTTTTCATGTGAGTGAGAGTTTTGCGGAAGTTGTCACAGCAGCGTTTTTCCCTCCGAGTTTTCCCTAAGTGGCTCCCTCATCTGGTGGGCAAGGTGTCTAGGTCTTACTCTAGTTTCTGCCTAGGTGGTATGTCCTTTTCCAGAGACCGGGACCACTTTTTTCTGGACCTCTCTTTCTTGGAGGACCCCCTCAGAGGAATAACCTATAACCTTGAGCTCTGCCACGAGCCCACCCTACTGCTTGACCCAGTGGCTGACGCTGAACATCCTGCTAAATACTTTTGTTGTACATCTCTCATTGCCCCTAGGCTAGCTACAGAAAGGAGAGACAGACAGCGAGGAAGAGAGAAATAGACAGATAGAGAAATAGAGACAGACAGACAGAGACACACACACACACACACACACACACACACACACAGAGAGAGAAAGAGAGAGAGAGAGAGAGAGAGAGAGAAATAAAGACAGAGACAGAGATACCAGCTACAGAAAGGACAGAGCGAGTAAGCAAGAGAGAGAAGAAAAAAACATTTTGATATTTCCCGTTCTTGATGTTGAATGTAGAAGTTTATCTTCTAAACAGCTGTTTTGAAGGTTTGAGTATGTTACATGCACTAAAGTTATCAGCATAGAAATGAAAAAGGAGCTTGACAAATTGCATTCTGATCTTCTTTTAAGGCCTATAAAGGATTTAGATTGTGTCACCTTTTAGTGGCATCCCACAGAGGCTAAGATTTCACTTAGAGATAAAGGCTTTGATGTGCTATTTTGTGTATCAGTGAACAGGTTCACAAAGACACAACATTCTTTAGTCAATGCTGCTGTTAAGAGAGAAGAGAACCTAAGAATTAAAGAAATGCCAAGAGGCTAGGCTCATACCTATAATTGGGAGGCAGAGACAGAGAATTGCCTGAGCCCAGGAGCTTGAGACCACCCCGGGCAACTTGGCAACACCTCATCTTTACAATAAGTACGAATACTAACACTAATAATAAATTAGCCAGGCGTGGTGGCCCATGCCTGTGGTTCCAGCTACTTGGAAGGTAGAGGTGGAAGGATTACCTGAGCCCAGCAGGTTGAGGCTGGCAGTATCTGTGAGCATGCCACGGCACTCTAGCCTGGGGTCCAAATGAATGAATGAAAAGAAAGACATACCAAGAGTTAAAAGAGCATCCAGGATCTTTGGTGGAGATTTTGCTTTGCATGTTTCCTTTCTTCAAACTGTCTGATTTGTAAATGTACCTGATAGTAGCTTATGCTTACTAAGTATAAGATACTATGCTAAGACTTTTATAAGCTTTGTGGTGCTCAATGCTCAGAGCAGCCTCTAGTGGAATGTAGTGTTACTGTAGAAACACTGTTATAATCTTCCCACCAGGTCGACACTGATTCCTCAATTTACTCCTTTTGGTTTTTCCTCTTTAACCCATTGACACTCTATCTAATTACCCCAAATTTCTAAGGTATATTTTCAGATACTTTATTGAGATCTTTAATATACATGAGTATAATAATTAACAATTACTATGAGCCTAATAAGGTGTCAGTTTTTATGCTAAGTAGTTTACATACAAATCTCATATAACCCTCAAATAACTATATAAGATAAACATCATCAACCCCATTTTTTTTTAATGAAGAAGAGAAGATAAGGAGCATCCCCAGGCTTACACAGACTTCAAGATTCGAGCCAGGCCCATTTGGCTCCAGAGCCCCACGGGGTTTAGCCTCTGCTCTGCTAGCTTTCTCCATGGCCTATTTCCAGAATAGCAATAATATTTTCAGTGAACCCAAGCTGTGTTTAAGAATTCACTTCTTTATCTTCTATTTTTTTAAGGGTTGAAGTTTTAGGGGGAATGAAAGCGGGGGAGAAAGGGAGGGAAGGACAGAAGAGAGGGAGAGATGGAGAGATGGAGAGAGGGAGGAAGGGAGAGGGAAGAGAGAGATGGGGCGGGAGGGGGGACGTGTCTTTATTTTCTTGATGTCAACAGACCATTCCCTTAGAAGTCTATTCTAAAAATTTTAGCCCATCACTTTGTTACTTTTTTTTTTTTTCAAATAAAGCAGTAAAACATGCCATGCTATGGAATCTAAAGATTTGAAGTGAAAAATTTTTCAAGCTAGAGAAGAGATCTTAATGTAATTCCTAGAAGTGAAATAACGCTTGTTAAAATTTGATGCTGCTGATATGCAATCCCAAAGTGATTGCCTACACCCAGAAACTTCAGCTAAATGGATTTCAGAAGCAGGGGGGATTGAGTCACACTGCTGATTTCTCTTGTCAGCCTGCTGCAGAGAAACAGGGACATTATCCTAAGAACTTAGAGCTCAGGGTGCGTATTCACAAGCTTGAACCTTTGGCAAAGCTTCATCTTCCTAATTCGAGTAGCAACAGCAAACAAGGAGACGCTCGACATTTTAACTTCAGATTTTGGTAGATAGAGGACTGTGTTTACGATTGGCTGGCTCGTTTGAGCACACTGGCAAGCTCTCAGTCACTTCTCGATCTCTTAGGTTGTCTTTTAAATGAGGACAGATTCCAACAAACAGAGATAATACACCCATAAACTGTGAAAGTCTGTCTAGAAATCAATTGTTAAGCTACCCGTAGAGTTTAAAGAAGAAAAGCTATAAAATGAGGTACATTTCTACATCGGTTTCTAGTGAGAAACGGTGCGTGCCCAAGGTGCATCAGGCCGTTGAGAACATTTTTTATGTACTTGTTGTAGGCACACTGCTATATGAGGGAAACAAGGGCTCAGCTTTAGTCCTTTTATGACTGTTGTTCCCAGAGAACATTTCAAAACAAACACATGTGCAGGAAGTTGATTTACATGTACACAAAACTGGGAAAATAAAACTGTGAAAACTTAATAGGGAACATGATGGTTCAGCTGTCTTCCTTCTATTTGGGCTCAGTGCTTTGGCTAAGTCCTCCCCCTGTAACCAGAGGTTACCCCCTCTGGAAAGAACCATGCTAGTTTTAGTTGATGAAGGGGCTTGGCACAGTCCCCAGAGGTGATCTTAAACTGACCTCCAGGATTCAAATATCCTCATTGAAAGGAGCTATACCAGTGAGGTGACTCACATCTTCCCTTCTGAACCTTCCCTATAAGCTAAATACCAGAAAAGCTCTCCAGGGAGGGCAATGGCACCGCTGTTAGCAGCACAGATGCCTTCATTGCCAAGTTCTGTGACCTTGAGACAGTGTATACACTCCAGAAATCTGCCTCTTTATTTCTAAAAAGGGCATACTAGTAGTCACCCATGATGGAGAGGATTAATGGACAACTATATTATGTAAATTTCATTTAAGGATTTTGTTTACATAGGAAGTGTTCAATAAACATAAAAATTGTAATTATTCCAATTGTTATAATTTCCCTTCTGTAGCTAAGGAAACTCCCAAGATCACAGAGTTGGGGGAAAACCAAAATTTGAATCTACCTCTTTCTAACTCCAGATTGAATGTTCTTTTTAAATGTGTACAGTAGTCTCTCTTGTCCTTGGGAGATGTATTCCAAGACCTGCAGTAGTACCAAACCCCATAATGCCATGTTTTTGAAACATCTATACATACCTATGATAAAGTGTAATTTGTAAGTTAGGCACAGTAATATTAATAATAATTATTATTATTAGTGAAATAGAACAACTTTAACAATATACAGTAATAAAAGTTATATGAATGTGTTCTTTGTTTTTCTCTCTCATTTATTTCTGGAATTTTCCATTTAATATTTTCAGACTAAGACTGTGGAAAGCAAAACGGTGGCTACAAGGAAAATACTGTAATCTCTAGTGCTCACCGAAAATAGACTTTTCAAATTCTGTGTGCCAAGTTCTCTGTTGGGTGCTGATCAAGGTAGACTCAGTCCTTCTCTTCATGGAAACCACATTCCAGGTGTCCCTGAAAATGCTGCTTTCCATGCAAACCAGTCTCTGGCACCAGGCCACTATTACCGAGTCCCCAGCATGTTCCAGGCCATCTGTAACTTGGAGATCCTGAGGCCGCGTTGCTGGGACACCTGTGGGGAGAGAGTTTCCTAAGAGCAGAAAGGAGGGAGTGTCTCTCCTGCAATTTGCGAGAGCTGTGACAGTCACAACCACAGCCACTAAGTGGAGCACAAGGAAGGATGAGGAGGAAGTAGAAACTGGCCTTGGCTGAAACAGCACTGGTGGCTTCAGCAGACACTACACTTCATAGTGCTCATCGTTACCTCTATGGTGTTAGCGTTTGGGGTCTCGAGCAGAATCCCTGGGTTGGAATCTTAACTATGTTCTTTATAAATTGTCTGGCCTTGTGTGGGTCTCAGTTTTCTCATCTGTGAAGTTGGGATCACTATAGTACCAATTTTGTAGGAATGTCACAGCCAGGATTACCTATACAAGAGAACCTGGGTTATTTCTGTGGTGCGTGCAAACTTAAGCTTGCCCTGCCTCATCTTTGTGTGTTCTCCCTCCATAGGATAGTGTCCTGGTTAAGGACACCATGGTTAGTGTCTGTTCTGCCCCCATTCACCCCCCCCCCCACAGTGTTCCCTCGACCTATTTCAAGGTTGCCTATAAACTCTAGGCTGTTTGAGTCTCTCTACCTGAAGGACTTCTCTGCTTGAGAGTCTTGCCTGGCTATGTTCAAGAAATGGGGACTGGGATTTGTGGTTAAATACCTTAGCTTCTTTGCCCCTCAGAGATGATTCTAACATGTGTTCCACAGTCTCTCTGAAGCTCCCTGGTAGGACCGAATCCCAGTTGTCCAAGCAATAGCCAGACCGTTAACTGGATTTCTACCCCTCTTTGTCTCAGTGTCCAACTTCCTCACCCTACTTCTTGGGATCATCTTCCAAACAACTATCTGTGCCAAAATTCTTGCCTCAGGGTCTTTTTTTTGGAGAAACCCAAGTGAAGATATAGATTTTTAGAGCAGGACTTCCTCCTGCAAATTCTGTCTCCATTGCTTAGAGTTTTTAAATGTAAAGAAATGATTAAATATCTTCCTGCTTAAATTTTCTCATCTCTAGGAATGGTATAATGATAAAAGCTATATGATATTTTTTGTGACGCTTAACTGAAATAATATATGTCAAGTACTTTTAGGCCATTATAAGTTTTCAATAAATGTTAGCTTTCATTATTATTATTATTAATGTCAGCCTACTTTAAATCTTCTTTACCCAGATGGTATGAACAACTGTAGATAAATATAGGTTTGAAATTCTGGCAGCTTTTTTATTTTTAAACACCTGTTTAAACTCTTTGAACTTAAAGCTCTTCAAGTTCCAACTTGTCTATAAGTTTAGACCTATTCCCCATGGAGGAAATGCGCAGATAGATGTGTTGAGAAAGAACTAAGCCTGTAGGGTGAAAAGCCAGGCTTCCCGTGCCTCAGTGGACAGTCTGATGCGGACTCGGAGAGGGAGCATCATGAAATACAAGTGAAGTGGATTCATATGAAAATTCATGTTTCTGGCACATCAAGGTGACAAATCAACTAGAGCTTTGCTAGAACAAGTTTCCTAGGACTTCACTAAAATTTTGAAAAATTCTGTTAGCAGCGCCTTTGCCTAAATGTAATATGATATGTTAAGAAGGAATATTCTAACAAGCATTTGTTGAATGCCTATTACGTCCCAGATATTTTCTTTGTATACCTAGTGATTAAGACATATATGATTTGGTTCCTCCTTTCAAGTCTGATGGTGGAAGACAGACACATAAACAGATAAATTATAGCACAAAGGGCTATGACCTCACCAAGAAGGACAAATAATTCATTTAGGCTAAGAGAGGGAAGAAAAAAGAAAGGAAATTTTTATATAGTTTAATCTGCACTAAAGGTAGCTTTACAGATGAGGAATTTGAAGCTCAAAGATCGAATGCAAGTTCACTAAGCTAATAGCTGCTAGGTGGGGAGCCAGCTTTTGAACCAAAGCTTCTTTCCAAAGCTGTTTCCATCAAGCCCGGCTGTAGTGGTAACAGATGGGAAGGCACAGTGAGACGTCCTCCAGGTGTTCTGCCCCCTGATAACAAGAAATCTTAGTAGTTCTCTCTGTATATAATCACAGCGTTCCAGGGCCTACTGTACCTCGACTTTTTTTTTTATTGTTGTTGTTCACTACAAAGAAAATGAAATGAAACTGGGGTTATTCATACCTATGTAATTTGAGTATACAGAGAAAAACAAGAGAGACATCTGGATGACATGCTATTTAAAGTAGTAAAGTAAAAATGTTTTCCAAAGTAGGATCAGTGCCATAAGATGAAGATCAGTATTATAAGATCAAGAATCATGTGTGCAGAGTTTTGACTTTTACCCTTTCATTGATTCACAAATAAAATTGTCTTTTTTTTTTTTTAAGGAGCTCTTCACTATAAGGCAGAATTAGTCAACTCCTGTGATTTATCAGATTATTTGGATACAGCGCTAATAAGATTTTTATTCAAATGAGTCAAGACCTTGGGGTTGTAGGACAGGATTCGGGGAGCAGGTTGGTTGATGAGAATAGTAGTGTAAAGCATTAAAAGCATCTAAATGACTAAAATATTCATCTTTATTCTACCAGAAAGAATATTCTCTGCCCGTAGAAGATCAAATAAGATATAGGAAAATAAGATAAAACAAAAACAATGATAATAATAGCAAAACTTTGTGATGTTATATAAGAAAATGAGTGGCATTTATTAGAGAGGCAGTGAGGAGAAGAAAACTGAATTTAGGCTTCTGTGCTGTGGGTGTTAATAGTCCTATTTCACAGACAGGGACCCTTAGAATTATATTTTTATTGCCAAGTAGCTTATCTGAAGGGGCAGAAGTGAAACTAGAACTAAAGTTTGGTACTCAACTCTGAAAAAAATGTTCTCTCCAATATAGTCCATGCTGTCTGGTGAAAATATCCCAAAGGACCTGTGGTTGAGTTACAATACCAAGGAGGAGAGAAATGTAATATTACAGTTAAGTTGTGGGAGATTGTCTCCGGAACACTGATGCATGTGAGTAAATTCTTGGAAGCAGAAAGAAATTGTGATGATGAAAGCCAAGGAAACTGTTTGGCTAGAAAAGAGAGGATAAGCTTGGGAATTAGATAGAAATAGAACTTAGGCTCTGTGGCACTCGCTAGTGGAAGAGTTTGCAGTCAGCATTTGGTTCAGGTCAAATTCAATCTTTTTGAACTCTTGTTTTTCTGAGTCAGGTGCTAGGGAACAAAGGTGAGTAAGACAAGCCTCCAGCCTTAAGGGCATGACAGAAGTGACAGCCTTAGATTTTAGCTTCAGGACCTGTTGACAAGTGATCCTGTTTTTGTGTTTGATCTAGAAGAATTCTGAAGGATGAAGTTTAAGAATCATGACTGAAGGAGCAGATATAGGATTGAAATCTGATTGCCTTGGATTCTATATTCCAAGATCACTGGATGATACAACACCTGCAAAATAATCTAATGATAATATAGATGTTAGGCAGCAGAGAAGTGAACAAGGGTCGTGAGGGAAGAAAAAGGAAGTGGGCACATCTGTGAGATATGACTGAGAAGTGGTGTTTGAACTTAGCAATGTAGGTGTGGTGTAGGACCGAGACAGAAAGTTGTACAGCATGTGCTATTAGTTCTTAACCTTGACCTATACCTTCCCAGTAATCAGGAGACTGGGGAGAGTTTTTTTTTAAAAACATGTTCCTTCCAGCCTTATTTATATTTTTTATTGTTAAATGAGGTAGGATCCAATAGAAGGAGGAGTTCAATGAGCCAATAAAAATTCAGGGCACCTTCTATGTACTAGTGAGAGTTTTTTTAAGTTGCTGGATTGTACAAATATACAACTGTAGAAACTCAGAACATAAGTGTGGGGCAGGAAGATAGCCCATAGGCAATTCCAGAGCTTGCAGTTGGAATTTGGCATCAAACGGCTTATAGTTTGAATGATCTGTTTCTTCTCTGTGACCCAATGATGCCCAATGCATGTCTCTAGCATAGCAGGTTTCTCTTTGTACTGAAATGGTGCATTACACACTAGATTATGTGTTTCCTGAAGGCAGAGCCTGTGTCATCCTTTCAACTTCCTGGCTCTTAAAGCAGAATGTGGCTCATGGTGAGAGATCAATAGAGATTTGAATAAAAGAATGCATGAAATGTTAGACTCTCCCTTTGTGGTTATTGTTGTAGTTTATAAAACAGGTAGAAATATAATCCACAATAACAAAGCAATTTGACAGTTCCCTATAAATTTGCTATAATAGAACACTCCAATAAGCACTTTTTTCTTTTTAAACTCTGCATCTAACTGGCCTTTAGTCATTTGACATTTGTTTTGAACATCCGCTTTCTGGCAGACAATGTGTTAAATACTGGGGATTGTCTTCAAGTGATTTTTTTAAAGTGACAATGTTTTCCTTTTTTCAAACTTTTTTTTTTTTTGAGCTGGAGTCTCACTCTGTTGCCCAGGCTGAAGTGCAGTGGCACACTCATGGCCACCCCAGCGTTGACCTGCTGGGCTCCGGTGATCCTTCCTCCTTAACCTTCCAAGTAGCCAGAACTACAGGTGTGTGTTACCACACCTGGATTATTTATGTATTTATTTATTGTAGAGATGAGGTCTCGTCAAGTTGCCTGGGCTGATCTCGAACCTGCAGCCTCAGGCAATCCACCTGCCTTGGCCTCCCAAAGACTGGGATTACAGGCTGAGTCACTGAGCCTGGCCTCGAACTTGTTTTTTAAAAATTAACATATGAAATTGTATGTATTTACCATGTATAGCAAGTTTAGAAATATATATAGTGAAATGAAAAAATATATATAGTGAAATGGTGAAATCTAGCCAATTAACAAATGCATTACCTCGCTATTTTTTGGTGAGAATATTTAACATCCACCCTCTTAGTGTTTTTCAAGAGTACACTATATCATTGTTAACTCTAGTCCTCATGCTCTTTCTTGAACTTATTCCTGCTTTCTTTTCTTTTCTTTTTTTTGTGTTGGAGTCTCACTCTATTGCTTAGGCTGGAGGGCAGTGGCACGCTCACGGCTACCGTGACCTCGACCTGCTGGTCTCCGGCAATCCTTCCTCCTCAGCCTTCCAAGTAGCTGGAACTACAAGCATGAGCCACCACACCCAGCTAATTTTTTGATTTATTGTAGAGGTGAGGTCTCGCCAAGTTGCCCAGGTTGCCCAGGTTGGTCTTGAACCCGTGAGCTGAGGCAGTCCTCCCAAAATTGTCCCTGCTTTTTAACTGTAAATATCTTTTGAAAAACACCTCCTCTACCACCCCAGCCTCTGGTAAACACCCGTCTTCGACTGTTTTTAAATTCCCACTGTTCATATAGATATGTATTTGTCAAAATAGTCTAAAGCTTGTGGGGCATGATATTGTGATCATTTTATGCTATCCAAGAAAGAGTCACTGTTCTTTGATTACTTCAGTTGAGTCTTGTAAATTGAGTGTTATTTGAGAACAGAACGCAGGAGGGCACCAGAGAACTAGAAAAAAACCAAATAGCCACCCCACCCCCCCACCCCCACCACTACCAAAAAAAAAGAAAGAAAGAAAGAAAGAAAAAAAACCTTCAACACTGAACTTCTGGCTCTGGAATAGAGACCTTGCTAAATTTATCATCCCTCTGCAGTCTATTTCTATGAAGTCTTATTCTTTAAATGTCATGAGGTATTTTTAAACATAAGAGAGCTTTCCAAACTTTCATTAGAGAAAGGGAGCTGTCCATTTCCCAAGCAGTGCATCAGGCTCAGGCAACCGCCTACCTATGACCAAAAGAAGACTCATATGAAGAGAACCAGGGAATGGTCTTGTGCACCTGATGCTCTAAAGTGTTTTAAGGTCTTTCCTGTGGACCAACTCAGAGTGCCATTTTTGGAGAGGAAACCAGACCCCTGGGCAGATTCACAGCTGGTGGACCAACCCAGAAAGCCATTTTTGGAGAGGAAACCAGACCCCAGGGCAGATTCACAGGCATGGCAATTCCATTATTCTATGATGCCTTTACTCAAAGCCCCTCAGCATGCAGGTAGTCTTCCTGATGGTAAGACCCAAGGATGCTGTTTAAGAAGAAAAGGACAATGGATTTAAATGTTGACTCACTTCCATGTGCTTCCCTGTGTCTAAGGAATGCCTCCCAAGCACGTGGGGGAGGTGAGCGGGTCACTGTGGCCTCGAGACAAAGGTGACTATCAATTTCTGGCACTGAATTATGGTTAGAAATCGAAAAACCCCAAACAAGGCTTCTGTAGCATCATGTTCTCAGCTCACGATGGGTTCAGTGGGAGGCTGTAGCAGTTTGTAGGTGGTGGCAATCAATGAAAACTCAACTATTTTGACTTGAAGGGCTGTGGACATATGTATGTGAATATACACAGCCTCAATCTGCTCCATCTGACTCTGGAATTCTGGGTCCACATTTCTGAGTATCTGCTAGTCATTTCCTCGTGTACAGTCATTCTTTGATATTGCAAGGGGAGTGGCAGTTTCAGGATTGCCAGTGATACCAAAACCTGAGGATGTTCAAGTCCTTGATATTAAAATGGCACAGTATTTGCATATAATCTAATGCCATCTTCCCACAAACTTTAAATCATCTCTAGATTACTTATAATCCATAATATAATATAGATGCTATGTAAATAGTTGTACTCTGTTGTTTAGAGAATAATGACAAGAAAAACATGTCTATGTGTTTTAGTACAGAGGCAGTTAAAAAAATATATTTTCAATCCAAGGCTGGTTGAATCCACGGACTTGGAACCCACTGATATGAAGGGCCAACTGAATATGCTACCAACATCTCGAACTCAGAATGTCTAAAATAGAGCTCATTGGTGTTTTTCTCCAAAACCCAGCTTTTCCTTTCCTTGTTTTGCCTTAACGTAGTGGCAAGACCAAGTGATATAGACTGAAAAACTGTAAAGAACCCTCAGCTTTGCTTTTCCACATCCCACACCCATGTAATTCTGCAGGCCACCTTGCTACCTCTTCTTTCATACCCTTTCTTCATTTATATCCGCTATGGAGTGTTTTGAATTCAGGATTTATTTATCTATTCCCCAAATAATTTTGATGGTTTCTTTATATTCTGTCTGTTCTGGTTCTCATCTCATCCACCTCACTTTTTAAAAATTTGATTTTTCAAAGAGTCATCTTTGCTTACAGAATAATGTCCAATTCCATCACATTACATACAATCTATCTACTGTCTTTCCTACCTTAGCTCTTACCTCACAACTGACAGTCCCTCCCTTCCCTGTGTGCCTGTGTGTGTGTGCGCGTGCGCGTGCACACACACACACACACACACACACACACACACACACACACACCCTCCCCCCACTATTTGTCCTCCAACTGCTGCTTATGTTTTGCCCTCAGTCACCTCTGCTGGATATGCTACAGTATAGAGATTAAGCACATGGACTCTAGAACTAAACCAGGAGCCAGCAAACTAAAAACCTGCAGGACAAGTATTCCCCACCACCTCTTTTCATAAATAAACTCAATGGAGAAGAAGCTATGTGAAAATATGGGTGCCTCTCACAGTAAAACAGGCTGGACAAAAAAGTCCATACTACATGGTTTCATTTATGTGAATCGAAAAAATGCAAATTAATCTGTAGAAACAGAAGACAGATCCACTGTTGCCTGAGGAGGGAGAGAGGAAGGACTTACAAAGAGGCTTGAGGAAACTGGTAGGGTGATGGGTATGTTGCTTATCTTAATTGCGGTGATAATTTTATGGGTGTATTCATATGTCAAAATGTATCGAATTGTACACCTTGGATGCCTGCAGTTTATCATATGTCAGCTCTACTTCAGTTTCAAAGAACACATTATAATAACATTCAGCATCAAGTGTTTCCATAGTCTCAGCCACAGCTCACCTGAAGAGTTACTTTTGTCTTGACAGAGAGGTCACTTAAGTAATTTTCTAGAGTTTGATCTTTCTGCTCTATTGTTAGTTCTAAGAATCTTAAACTTTCCAGGCCTTTGGTCTCTCATCAAAGATGTGGGAGGCTTGGACTTGATCATCTTCAAGGCACCTTCTAAATTTCTAGAGCTTCTCTGATCTCCATTTTACAGGTTCATTTCACAGATACTTTGCTGGTACCTACACTTATTCAGGCAGTGGGTTAATGGTATATAAGTGTGCCTACCCCATCCTTGCTGTTGTTTATGCCTCTGGGTGGAAGCATGCTTCTTCTCTAAGAATTGCTCTGAAACAGCAGAAGCTCATCTGACAAAAATGCCTTTACAGTATCAGAGGAATCTGGCTGTTCGGTTTTCTTGTTCGGACAAATTATCCTTCTCTAAATTTTGCAATATATGATCTGGCCTCACACACTTGTGTTCCCCTTTTCAAAAATCTAGCAATAATATGATATATTTAGTTAGGTTGAAAAAACTATACTTTTTAAAAAAAAGAAATGCAAAACAAATAGAAATAGAAGGCAATATGACAGACTTTGGAATGGAAGATATCACTGGGAAATTCTCTATTTCTGAGGACAATAGGACCGACACTAACTTCATATAGTGGTTTTAAGGTTGTGTTTACTGTTACAGGTATGTGTAAACTGCTTAAAACATCCCAAAACTCATGGTTGAACCATGTTCCATTGAGAGGAGAATTTGCTGGAGTTTCTCCAAAACCTGACTGCTTAAAATCCAAATGACCCCATGCTAGCTTTTCTTAATTCTAGGGATGTTTCCTTAGCAACATACTAGCATTGTTAAGTTGCTTAAATAAATATGTCTTTAACATTGGTATAAACTGGAGACAGAAGAAATAGAGAAAACACAGTCATACTTAGACAATAAATCAATACTAGTATCTAGGTAGGCTGTTGGAATAGCCATGATATGACTTGCTAATTATTCACTTATCACTCTACATATAATTGGACATGGAATGGGCAAATAAAAGAAAGTCTGTGCTGGACACATTCCCTATGTTATCTCGTTTATCCTTCACCATATCCCCTTGATGAAAGTGATTATTATTTTTTCCAACTCGCAACATAGAGAGACTGAGACTGAGAGATATCTGGGTGTTTGTCCAAGGTCACACAGCTGGTACCTACTGGAGTAGGAATTTGAAGCCAGGTCTGGCTTACTCAAAATCCTATGCTCGTTCTCACACCCTGCTGTCTCAGTACTTATTGTGAGGTATTTGAATGATCGTTTGACTATTTCCTTCACCTGGTGTTTTTAGTTTGCTGGTAGTTTCTTAGGGGCTCCCTGCTGCCCCACATGAGAGATTATAGAATTATGTTGTAATCATGGTGGGCTATTATCTCTGTAAACTCTCCTGACACCATCAATGTATCAGGAAGAGTGGATAATCCTGGGTGGATGTGGAGAAATCTCAGTCTCTTTTTATTTGACATTAGGATTTTTTTTTTCTATAGGCAGTTTTTGCACTGACTTTGTGGAGTTTTAAAAGTTGAATTTATTTTGGTTTAATAGTAAAGAATTTAGTTCTTCCAGATGTTTTTTCCTCTGTGTGTGTGGCGCTTCTAAGTCCTCTATAAGTCTTCTTTGTGAAATACAAGTTGCATATCTATGGCTAGAAGAGGCAGTCGGGAGTTGGTCTCTCTGCTTCCAGCCTCACTCTCCAGCCTTGTAGACTTTACATTTGATGGTCCAGAGTGATTTTCTAAGACAATCATCTGACCACGTCACTCTCACTGGTATGTGAAAATCACCTTGACCTTCCAAGTACACTCAGGTGGGCTGTCCCAGAGGTCACAGGACCGAAAGACTCAAAGACCAAGTTAAGATGTAAAATTATATAGTGCATTACATCAATTTAAAGCACACATTAAGCAGAAAGCAAGGGAGAGGGATTGGGTCAATGACTACACATAGGATAGTGTGTAAGCAGAGTAGAAAGACTGCCCTACCTAAATCCTTGAATACACGATGTTCATATATCTTGGTTCTTTCTCTGCCATTTTAGCCTTTCATGCTGATAGTATAGTTACAAGAGCCAGAGTTTAGGTTAAGAAAGGGGTACAGCAGCTGGGAGGCACTGGGGTCATCACCCCTTTGCTCTACTGGAGAGGCACAAGGGCAAGTAGACCTGGCCATAGCTCTAGCTTGCCTGTTAGCCTGGTAACAAGTATATAAACTGTGTGTTTTAAGCAAAGCAAAGTTGAGTCCAGAATGGGACCAAAATGGGTGCCATCAATGGGTTGACCAATTTAGGAATGACAGCTGTCAATAAGATGCATAGTCTGAGCTTTATAAATATTTAAGATTTACTCTGTATTTTCATCCTTTCTATGAGCAAGTCACTCTCTTGTGCTGTTTTTTCTCTATGTCTAACAGATTTCAGAGATTATCCCTTTGCTCTCCATACTTAACACATCCTATGAGTCTTATTCTATTCATCTCATTTGTTTTTGTTGTTTGCTATAGGAAAATTGAATAACGTTAAATAATGTAGCAAGCATACATTAAATCCGGTTTCAGATACTTTAAGAGTTCATTTTGGTCTAGGAAATAACATATAAAGTTCTTAGCATAGCCCAAAGCTTCTTATAATCTTCTCTTGGCTATTTTTTTAGACATGACCAATTTGGAAAAAAGAAAGAACAAGTTCATTGAACTGTGCATTTGAAATGGTTTACTCAAGAAGGGTTGAGACCTAAAAATCTGCAAAATATATCAGAATAGGGGAATAGTCACAGGAATATAAAAAGAAACAAGAGTTGACCTTATAGAAGTAAAAAGTAGATCAGAAGATGCTAGAAGCCAAGAAGGGTAAGGAGGAAAAGGGATAGGAAGGAATTTGTTAAAAGATACAAAATTATAGCTCAATAAAAGGAATATGATCTTGTGTTCTATAACTGTAGGATGATTATACTTAACAATAATATATGGTTTCAGACAGCTAGGAGGAGGATATTGAATGTTTTCCAAAACAAAGGAATGATAAATATTTGAGATGATGAATATGCAAATCACCCTAATCTGATTATGATATGTTGCATATATTGAAACATCACTATGTACCCCATAACTATGTACAATTCATGTGTATAAATTGAAAAATAAAATAGAAAAAACAAAAAATGAATATCTTGAGAGGATGACCTTAAGAAGGACTGGAAGCGAGAGGAGGTTGGGAAAATAAGAGATATCTGAGAGATAAACTGAAGCAAATTTAAATTAGGATAACAGAGCTAAGGAGAGAAAGGCTAGCAAAAGACAAATAAAAAATTAAATTATAGTTGAAGTCATATGATTGATGGTTCAGGGAGCAACACAAATGTAGAGAGGGAAAACAGAGGCTGGAATGTGGGAGATCACCAGAATTAAGTAACAGACAGAGGAAGAGACAGGAGTCAGGAGAGGTTGCATGCCAAAGTTCATGAATGGGGTAAACAGTGAGAGTTATGTCCCTGAAGATGGGAGTGGTTGGTGAAGTTTCATGGTGATAAAATGGATGGGAAAAGGTTCACTAACCTTGGTGATTTGCAGATTATTAGTAACCAAACAGAATAGCAGAGGAAATAACTAGTTGCCCAAAGGTTCGTGGGCTTGGAGAACAGAGGGATCCAGGCTCACCACTGGTAACTGAGGCTCGGTAGAATTGGAGAAGAAAACTCACCTGTGGGCCACTCCAAAATGTCAAAGTGAATTAAGATAGCAAGAGGACAAGGCAGGGTCATGAGGGGGCCTTTGGTGAACAGGGTGAAATTTGAAAAAAAGAGAATTAACAGAAAAGTCTGAAGGTACCGAAAAAGGAGGAGACCATTGTTAAAATAGTATTCCAAAGAGTGGAGAAAAAGGGTAAGAATTGGAAAGTCAGAGGGGAGTTTAGTCTTGGATGAGGTGGCAGAGTCCTTACTCTGATAATAAAAGGAAAGCTTTGAGATAAGTTTATATGTATGAGGAAGGGATCTCATTCATTTACTCAACAAGCATTTCCTGAGTGCAAGTTTCTCTGTGGGTTACAGGTGGGGTTGGAAGGAAAGTGGACCTAACTGTAGGAGAAGAGAGATTGGCCAAGTCTTTGGAATTTCAGAAGTATCAAATGTGGGAAACTGAATATTTGTTCACGGAGTGGAGCTTGATACAGCTCTTGACTTAATCTGTTCTGGGATGCAGACCAAAAGAATCTAGAAGTGAAAATTTCCCTTGGTTACAAAAATGCAAGGGCTACAAAAGCCTCCAGTAGAACCATAGGCAAATACGGCGCAAAAAGCACTGAACCGGGAGTCAGATCTGGGCTCTACTTATACGGTTATGGGAAATTCTTTCTACTATGTTTAGGGATTCAGAATTCACTTCAGTGACAGGAAGGATTGTTCTCCATTGATCTCAAACAAGTGGTCTGAGCATCACCTGTGCAGTAGGTTGAACATAGTACCCTAAAAATTAACATGTACCTGGAACCTCAAAATATGACCTTACATGTAAATAGGGTCTTTGAAAATATAATTAGTTACGTTGAGATGAGATCATACTGGATTATGGTAATCCCTAGATCCAATGATAGTATCCTTATCAGAAGAGGACACAGAAGAAGGCCATGTGAAGACAGAAGCAGTGAATGGAGTGAGGTAGCTGTAAGTCAAGGAATTCCAAAGATTGCAGGCAACTGCCAGAAGCTAGAAAGAGGCAGGGAGGAATTCTTTCATGGAGTCTTTCTGACCTGATCACACTTTGATTTCAGACTTCTGGCTTCCAGAACTGTGAGAGAATAAATTTCTGCTACTGCAAGCCACCCAGTTTGTGGTCATTTGTTACAGCAGCCCTAGGAAACTAATATAACATGCATCAGGACTATCTGGGATCTTATTTAAATGCCATTTTTAAAGAATCCATCCTGATCCTGGGTATTCTGAATTGTAAATATTAAGACTGGAGCCCTGGAATTAAAGTTCTTAGGATTGTTTATCGATGCTTCTTATGAAGTTTAAAATGTGAGAGCCACTGGCCTAATTATCCCTTAACAGCTCTGAAAAACCTGAAAGTTAAAATGACAGGACTTTCCCATATATATAGATGACATCCCCCCAGGTGAAGTGTGCCACTGCTATCCTATGCATATCAAAAGCAGAGGACTTCATTCTCCTAAAGTACAGAAATAACAAGATTGTTTTTAAAATACATGCTTCTTAACACTTTCATGTATTTTATGTTCTGGCAGCATTTTGAAGATTAAAAACATATTAAGAGCTTTATTTTTCCAGAAGAGAAATTTGCCTCTGAGCAATTTGACAAATATTAAAATTTCTCTTAGTGTGCTTCTCTTCATGTCATTTTCTCTGTATGTTTCTCTCGTCTCTCATTTTATCTTGACTTTTTTTTCTTCCTCTGCCTTTCTTTATCGTCTATACACTCAGAAATTAAAGGCATAAACATTGTATATATTGATTTAATAGTTTTATATTCTTTATCCTGTAGGGCATGTAGAGAATATCTCACTGTGAGGACTGGTCCTCACATCCCTATGCCATTTTTGGTGCAACTCTTGATTGACACAGGCTGTATGTAGAGTATAGTACTTAAGAATGGAATGGAATTAGGCTATCCAGGTTCAACTCCCAGAAATTAGTAGTTAACTGAATTTCTTTTGACTGAACTTCTTTCTGTCTCTGTTTCCTCGAGTGTAAAATGTGGTTATTAATAAGACCTATGTGTTAACTCTAGCTCAGTTATGCTGCAGTAACAAATGCCTCACATGATCTTAGTGACTTCAATGAACAGAAATTCACTTCCCACCGACATTAATGTCATCCTGGCTCTGCTGTGGGGTCGTAGGCCTCTTCATTTCTGAACCTTGGAAGCCTCAATTAGCCACACCCTGGATTTGTGGCAGAGGGAAAAGAGATCGAGCAGAGCCACATGAGGACTCTCAAAACTTCTAAGTGGTCCAAGCCATCTCTGCTCACATTTCCTTGCTTATGAAGCAAGTCACACAAGATGCCAGGCATGGTGGGACAGGAAGTATAATCCTCCAGAAAGGGTAAACCTATTTAGGAAGAGGAACAGCAAATATTGTCAACAAAAAATATAATCAGCCATGACAGCCTTATGGGATTGATGTGAGTATTAGACAAGTTAATATGAATAAATCTCCCAATAATCTCTGGTGGCCAGTGTCTACTAAGTACATCATACATATTATCTATTATTAGCAAGGTCTGATGCAAGTATGAGAAAACATGTATTAATTCACTCTTCAATTTTAAGAATCCAATGATCATGCCAAGGACGGTGCTATTTGGAGCTGAGATAGATGCAGAAATAAAGGTCTCAGTTTATGCTTTATAGGCTCTAAACCTGCATAAAAAGTGTGAGGAAGAGAGAATAATTGATGGCTCAGACTTCCAGATGGCTTAAGTGTCCCACCACCAGGGTCCCTAGGGAGAACCTCTGTACCCATTCCTCCCACAAAATTGGTTTGTATTTGTTCAATGTCCCTAGTAGAGTGTGAGCTCCTTGAGAACAGTGAGTGTGTCTTTTTCATCTTTGCACCCCAAGAACCTTCCACAATGCCTATATAGTAGGTCATCAACTTTTTTTTTCAGTCGGAGTTGCACCCTGCTGCCCAGGCTGGAGTGTGGGTTCATCATAGCCTCAACCTCCTGGACTCAGACAATCCTTCTGCCTCGGCCTCCTGAATAGCTGGGACTACAGGCATGTGCCACTCTGCCTGGATAATTTTTTATTTCTTATTTTTATTTTTGTAGAGACACAGTCTTACTATGTTGCCTCGGCTGGTCTTGAACTTCTGGACTCAAGCAATCCTCCTACCTCGACCTCCCAAAGTGCTGGGATTACAGGCATGAGCCACTGCGTTTGGCCTTCAACTTTTAAATTAAACTCATCTCCCTTTACACAGTCTGGAAGTGGGATGGTAATTTTGCTCTCATCGGTAGTAACGGTTTTCTTCTGCTTGATGCCTCCAGCTTAATCAGGGTGCAAGGTCAAAGCAGTCAGCAGTCTGAAGTTTGCATCCATGCTGTGCCCAAACTGTTGCACAAAAAGTGTAACAACAGCACTTGGAAATGCATCATGTTTGCCAAGGTGATCAGTATGCATGCTTTACCTATGGCCACTGCTTGCTGAATCAGAAGCCAGTTGCATTTAAATCTTATTTAAGGGAAAACAAATACATTTGAATTGAAATACACTTGACTTGATTTATTTTTGTTGATGCTTTGGTTTTCATTATTTTCTTTATGTGCGTGTCTTGCAAGTTTTATTTTAGTGGGGACTATAAGGAGATGATATTTCTAGTGAGATGAAGAGCTATAATTTCTCATATTTTCAAACCTACATACATATTATTTTAGGAAGGACAAATATCATCATTTTAGTGAACCAGAACCACTAGAATAGAGTGTTAGTTGTACTAATCCAGGCTCCTGGATCCCCAGCTGCATAAATCAGATGTCAAAAAGAGAGTCTATTCAGGTGATAGCCTTATGCAAATGTGTGGCAATGCCGCTGTCCATAGTGGGTGACCAGCTAATGCCATGAAGCTCATAAGCTGATAGGTTTTGTAATTATCATTCCAAAGCATTAGTCTGGAAGTATACCTCTTTTCCCATTCTTATCTTAGATTCAGTATTTTCTGTTGTGGGAAGGAAATGCTATGAACACAGGGATTGATCTGAAAATGCCATCTTCAGAGAACTCTTTATCTTGGGATACTTTTAAAACCCAGTGAGTATATCTTTATATCTAAAATACAGCCCCACCCATTTGAAATGTGGTAAATATTTAGAAACATTCAGAGTCTGAAGGGTCTTTGTGTATCAAGACCGTGTCTTTTGACTTCTCTCTTGAGTAGATTTAGGCTATTAAGAATGATGGTGACCTTGTGTTCTCACAAGCCTTCCATGGTTCACATTGGGGAGCCATGTGATTGCCCTCAGAGACCTAGGAACTCTTTTTTGGAATGGTCATCAGAGCTGTCATCGTTATTTGTTGAGATCTGACAATTAAGTTAGCAAACTTGCCACTGTGTGCTTACATTGGCAGCACTGTACAAATAACTGTTTTGGAACAACCTCCTTACTCACCTGATCTGGCCCCCAATGACTTTTTTCTTTACCCAGAGATAAAGGAAATATTGAAAGGAAGACATTTGATGACATTCAGGACATCAAGGGTAATATGATGGGGGCTCTGATGGCCATTCCAGAAAAAGAGTTTCAAAATTACTTTGATGGGTGGACTGAGTGTTGGCATCAGTGCATAGCTTCCCAGGTGGAATATTTCGAAGGTGACCGTAGTGATATTCAGCAGTGAGGTACGTAGCACTTTTTCTAGGATGAGTTCGTGAACTTAATTGTTGGACCTTATGTCTGTTGTTGAGGTTCCTGCTGTGAGTACTTCTTAGGTAGGAAATATGGAGGTATTGTAGGGAATGCCTCACTGGATTGTCTGCCTGAAACACTTGATATTGGGGCACTTATCCATTGGCTCCATCCCCCATTCTTGGATGGTTTCTCCCTAGAGGGTTATGGCCCTCACTCTCACTTGCTGGTGGCTCATTCATGCCAGCGGGGCAGGCACCCTGACTTCAGAGAAGGTGCAAGGGCTGGCTGTGGTTAAGAAGGGGGCCATGAGACTGTGTTTGAGCTCACAGGAACCGTCACCTGCTGCTGTGGCTAATCTGAGGTTGGCTGAGGGATTATAATGCAAGGAGCAATGTGGTATAGGGTCTGCCACAAGTGTATGCAACTACAATGATATTTTCAACAGTCCCTTTTATTTTCAAGATACACATTTAACTTCTTTTTGTTTTATTAATATGTTCTATATGCTAGGCTTGTGCCTTGGTCTTGCAAATACTTAAACAAACAAAACCAGGTTCTACTCTTCCTTAACCCCCAGAATTAGATGTTCAGTTTCATATTTAGCAGAATTCTCCCATTTTCTCCCTGCCGTTTACCCAACCTCATCTATTTCTCTTTGAGTCCTAAGAGGGAACAGTGCAGGGCTTAACCATGGAGAAGCTTCGAGAACAAACAGCACAATAGAGGAATTTTGCAGACAGGTTGCCTGGTCTTTGAGTCCCATAGGTGTTTGACCTTGACAGCCTGCAGGGCTTGACTCTGCCTCTTGCTTTGTAAAGCTGAAGTGTCCTGCACTAGCTTCCTGACTAAAAAATGAGGTCATGTATGCAAAGCAACTGGCACCTCTTTATCCATGTTACCTTCATTTTCCTATCATTTTCCTGTAAGATTGCCTTTTCTTCTGGCTGGGAAAAATGTATACTTAAAAGAAAAATAGGGACTTTATTATTTTATATCTTCTGCCTTGTGTCTTTTGGCTTCCAGGTTTATCTAATTCACTGTACTGCCAAAATGCTTCTTCCTTCGTTTCTTTGGCCACCCCTCATAAATTTGCTCTCATTTATTCATTCATTTTTCACTCATTAATAATTCAATAATATGTATTCATTACTATATTGACTGCCTTCCTGAATTGGTCCAATTCATCCTATTGCTAAAATACAATTTACAGTTCTTCTACATTTCTTTTCCCTCCCTCAACTTCTCTACTCATTTGTTTATTTAATTTATGCAGTTTTATATATTCACTTACTGTTTTCCCCCCCCCAAAACATCAAGCACCTTCTTGATGCAAGGTACTATGCTCAGTTGTCGAGGATGGCAAAGGTAGCATACTCCCCCTCAAAGGGTATAAATGTGAATGCAAGAAAGAAACGCAATACAAGGAGCAGAATGATCATTTACAAAATCAAAGTGCAGCTGAATTATTAGAGAGGTGAGCACTCAAAGGGGAGGGTCAGGGAGAGCAGAGAAGGGATGGCTGAGATAGAAAGGTTATCAAAGTAATAAAGGAAGACTGATGTAGGGTATATTTCACCTGTCTTAATTCCTATTGAAAGCAAATTATTAATAAGATTAAATTTGCTAGGGCTTTCCATTCATAATTGGATATGTATTCTGCTTTTTAGGCAAAAGGATCAATTCACAAGGAAGCAGACTTAAATGAGAAATTTATTGGGGGGTAATTAGGGAGCAGGTTTTAGGACATGTCCTGGTTAGAATCTCTTTAGCAAAATTTCCTTTACCTTCAAAATCTGTGACTTTCGTGCTAGACAATAAGATCACAAAGTCACCGGGCTCGGTGGCTCAGCCTGTAATCCCGCGCCTTTGGGAGGCTGAGGTGAGTGGATTGCCTGAGCCCGTGGGTTCGAGACCCGCCTGGGCAAGCGAGCCCTCATCTCTACAATAAATCAAAAAATTAGCCGGGCGTGGTAGCGCGCGCCTGTAATTCCAGCTACTTGGAAGGCTGAGGCAGAAGGATCACCGGAGCCCAGCAGGTCGAGGCTGCGGTGGCCGGGAGCGGCCACTGCACTCCAGTCGGGGCGACAGCGTGCGACTCCAACTCAAAAAAAAAAAAAAAAAAAAAAAAAAAGATAATTGTAACCTCCCAACTTCTGGTGATTAAATGCCTCCATATGGTCTCTGTTACTTCAGGACCATTTATTTCCCTATATTAAAAAGATCAGCTCTGTGATTACCTTCTTAAGCTATTGGAGAAGAGCCATTATTTAACATTTTAGTGGTTTTGATTATACTCTTCCTAGCACATTTCTAAAGGCTTTGTAAGTGGCATGTTGTCTGGGGTTCTCCTGTGGAATATACTAACATTGTGTGTCTTCTGGCATCACACAAAAGGTAAATTACAGTATGTTCACTTTTCCTTACTCCATCCTGTACCATCTTCCAAGGCAACTTAGGCATTTCAGTATTGCTCAGTATTGACTATCACTTTTTCGGAGTTTCTAAGATAGAGCCACCATTTCTTGGGGCTTTTGCCAAAATGTTTAATCCCATGTTATGAGAAACTTTCCCCAAATGGATGTCTTGTCTATTCACTTTTAAATTCTATGTCTCTCTCCCCTCAATCCAACACCTACAAAAACAATCCCAGGATACTTTCCTTGCTTCTGTCACTAAATGCAGCTTATTCTTACAGCTCCTGTAGTGTACAATCTCTTTGTCCCCTATCAGGTCATCTGTTCTTCCTGTAGCAGGGTGTTAGTACATTTTCATGATCATCAAAACCTAATTGCACATTTAAAACTGTGTTTTTTTCCAAGCACCTCTTAAATCATGAATGCTTTATCTTGCAACACCTTGGTCAACTGTTAGGCTGGAAGATAAATTTACAGTGTTGTGCTTTCATGATATTCTGTTAAATTTTTCTGCAAATAGAAAAAAAAAAACCTAACTAAGCCTGAGTTTTGAAAAATGAGTAGGAATTAAATCTATTAGAAAAACATAAAGAATTTTCTAAGAAAAAATGGGAGGTATAGAAAAATGATGGCCTCAGTGAGATGAACCAGTTGGCTAGAACAAAGAATGGTCTGCAAACACAGAAAACTGGAGATAAAGTTTTAGAGCCAGAATCTGGATCAATAAAAGCAGCAAATAAAGGAGCAGTAAATTATATGCTGAATGTGTCATTCTGGGAGGATATGTCTGATGACTGTATAAAGAATAATATTTTGGAATGTGGAAGCTGGTCTTCTGCAAAGCGAAGGAGATAGAGAAGTAGAAGTAGAATTTAATGAGCAACAAATGATTAATTAATAAAGAAATTTACTAGTCACTCCATTTATAGTCACAGCTAGTTCAAAAACTTCTCACACATGTAAGCATTGCAGACAATAATCTAGTGTTGTTTGGGTAAAAAACTAATCACTATTTTTTCAGAAAAGAAAAACAACCCCAAAAATAGATTTATCACATTTGACAATATATGAGGTATAAATATACTAGTGCCAATTTCAAGTTACCAATATGCTTACCAAATTCCTGAATATTAAGAATTGGCACTCAAGATCTGATAGAAGTCTACTGGTTCACTTCACTGCTCAAGTTGAAGAATGACTTCCATTAATATGGCTACCAAGATGTACACAGAATATCTAAATTTCCTCAGACATCCCTAATCTAAATTGATCCTAGAAGAAAAAAGTAAGCATAGACTATAAGTGTATTTGTGTGTGTGTGTTGGAGTCTTTCTCTGTTGCTCATGGTTACCATAGCGTCGACCTGCTGTGCTCAGGCCATCCTTCCACCTCAGCCTTCCAAGTAACTGGAACTACAGGTGTGTCCTCCCTGCCCCCTGCCATGCCTGACTAATTTTTTTGTTTTGCTTTTTAATTGCAGAGACAATGTCTTGCTATGCTGCCCGGCTGGTCTCGAACCCTGGGGCTTCAGCAATTCTCTTGCTTTTGCCTTCCAAAGTGCTGGGATTGCCGTGTGCCCCACTGTGCCCAGCCAGAATTTAAGTGTATCCGAGGAAGATTTCAGTGTTGGTTAAACCTAGGAATATTCTTTAAGGACTGGCTAATACGTGCTTTCCGGGATTTTTGAACCTTTGAGAAAACGTCTATCATGGCATTATAAAGGCTATGTTTTGTAATACCATAATTTCTATAATGAACTAATATTTACAAAGTAAGCACTTACATTTTCATTTTGGGAATGTTATTTCATCACATGAATGCATTTAACAAAATAAAATGCTTTGTCTTGTGGTCCCTGGAAGACCATTCAGAAAATGAATATTCTATTATATATCCTTAAAATTCTTGTTTTGTACAGGAAGAACGGCATATAATTCAATGTAGCATCTGTCCCTAAATATTAATACACAATTTTAAACTTTTGAAGTAATTAGTGGAAGTTAGAAAAATTGAGTTCATAGACGCTAACCACCTAATTCTGAAAATTCTTGTTCTAAATATTTGCTGAATAAAGTTTCTGAATTTTATCTCAAAAATTTGAACATCTATTACAGATTCTTCTGTGTATTTGTATTCTTTAAATTATTAAGTCATTTTACCAAATGCACTGAACTAAGAATCCCTTTAACTGAATTTTATTTATATTAGATGAATTTAAGAGTTAACTTGCCTTACTTTTAAATGTCTTTTCCATACAAAATATGTCATTTAAATATCAAATCTATGATTAAATCTACTGTACTTATGTGGTTTTCATAGATTATTATTGATGTACATACAGATCAATGACTAAGAATTTAAAAAGCAGATAATGTCATTGAATTATATAAATTAAAACAAAAGTAGGCTTTTAAAACATATGTAATTTCATTAAAGCAGATGAGCTCTATGCCTAACAGTTCTGCTAATTATATCAGATGGCATTTTCTCTTCAGAAATTCTCACATTTTTGTGTCATAAGAGCTAGCCTAGTAAATATATGACCTTTGAATCCTTTTCAAATGCATAGCAGGATGTGTAGTATGCAAACCAAACTCTTGTTTTTTTGTTTCTGTTTTGGGTGGAAGTCTCACTCTGTCGCCCAGGCTGGAGTGCAGAGGCATGCTCACGGCCACTGCAGCCTTGAACTGATGGGCTTGGGTGATCCATCCAGCTCAGCCTTCCAAGTAGCTAGAATGACAGATGCCTGCTACCACGCCCAACTAATTTTTGTGATTTATTGTAGAGACAATGTCTCACCGGTTTGTTCAGGCTGGTCTCGAACCCCCCGGGCCCAGGAAATCCTCTTTTCTCGACCTCCCAAAGTGCTGGGAATTCAGGCTGAGCCACTACCAATCTTTGTCTAAGTTTCCTTGGTATGCTAACTTTCATAAGCAAGACTCTTTAGATATTTTACATCTCTTACTATGGACTTGGGTCTTGCCCAGGTGTAGATTTTACTTGCATATTGCAATTTTAATATTTATTAGTCTCTAGTGATTAAATGCCTAAAAGTAATACGAGAAAACATTTTGGCATTTTAATATGATAGGAATTTTTTAATGGAGGTTGTGGTTTATTTTGTTTTGTTTAGTTTTGTTTAGGTTTTGTCCAGATGGATATCTGTATTATTCTAGGTTTGGAACCAACTGTGAAGGAAAACCTTGCTTGGTAAAACACTCCCTTCTGCTTGACCAAGAGTAGTTCTTGAATTTGCATTGAAGATTAAACCTTTGAACCACAATAACCCTATACAAGCACCACATATACTTAGGCTTTACTAAGGCAGCATCATAGCACACACAGGTACAGTACAGCAGAGGTCTTGTGGCTCCCATGTACAGATGCTGGTGTACCAAGATCGCTGTGACTTTGACCATACTGATTCTGTGCAGATCATCTCAAGTGTGTGAAGCCACCAGCTCTTCAGCTTTTTCCCTCACTAACCAAGTAACTGGCTCAGAGGGCATGTCTAGCTTCCGTGATCTGCAACAATTGTATTTCAACAATACATATTTCTCTATACTTGATACATAACCTTGAAGATGGATGATGAGGAATTGTTTCTCGTTCCTGCGTATCATAAACCCCCACAAGATTTTCATTTATGTGTATCTACATTAAGTATACCCTTATAAAATTTTTGAGTTATTCTTTCAGGAAAGATTTAATGGAGGTCCAAATCATCAGACATTGCTAGGGCTAGAGGAAAATCCAGAAAGTACCTCTCAATTCTTTTCTTCCTCTTGGGCTCTAGCACAAACCAGTACAATAATGCAACGTGACAGCCCAAGTATTTTCTTTTTTAAGAACCAAGGTATCGAGGGTTCCAGAAGAAAGTGAAATGAATGAAAGATAAACTGTACTCTGAAATAAAAAGGAAAAAATACAAATCAAATAAAATTAGTACTAAGTAGGTGGTTTTAAGAAATACAGCATCACCAGTTTTCAGTTGTTAGAAAATGGGAAGTCAGATCATTCTTGAGTTTATTTTATTTTTTTAGTGTTGCTTTCATTTTATTTTTATTTTCAGTTCAGTGTGTACATGTGCAGGTTTGTTACATGGGTATATTATGTGATGGTGAGGTTTGGGCTTCTATTGACCCTATCACCCAAATAGTGAGCATGGCACCCAATAAGTAGTTTGGCAAGTCTTCTCCCTCCCTCTCCTCTTTAGGAGTCCTCAGTGTTTCTTCTTTCCATCTTTATGTCTGTGTGTATCCAGTGTTTAGATCCCACTTATAAATGAGACCATGCCATATTTTGTTTTCCATTTCTTTTATAATTCACTTAGAATGATGGTTTCCAGTTGTGTCCATATTCCTGCAAAAGACAAAATTCCATTCTTTTTAACAGCTGCATATTATTCCATGTTGTATATATACCACATTTTCTTTATCCAGTCCACCATTGATGGCACCTATGTTGGTTCCATGTTTTTGATCTTGTGAATGCGACTGCAATTAATATGCTAGAGCAAGTCTCCTTTTGGTAGAACAACTGATTCTCCTTTGGGTATACATCCAGTATGGAGATTGCTGAATTGAATGGCAAATCTATGTTTAGTTTCTTGAGAAATTTCCAAACTGCTTTCCAGAAAGACCGAACTAGCTCTCATTCCAAAAGTTGTTGAGCTTTTCTCCACAACCTCATCAACCTCTATTTTAAGTTATATTTTCATTTTTATTCTTTAAAAACCATATTGATCTGGAGGTGGCAGTGGAGGAATTACAAAACCACGAAGGTTTGGTAAGCACTTTGGCAAACCAAAATACATCTATACTTTAATATAGATAAAATCATTACCTCACTGCTCAATGACACATAAATTTTGAAACTACATTCTAAAACATTTATCATGAAAGCAAGATAATTATTAGTTTAATATATTTTATATTAAATATCTCTTATACTGCAATATTTTGTGTTAAAATGAACAAATATACTTATAAAATTATAATCTTCACCTTTAGCAGTGTTATTGGTAAAATAGTTCTTATTAAGAATTATAAGACTTGTTTTTGTAACTTGCATAGTTATAAGAGTAGCTAATTGAAAATTAAACTGAAATCTGACCTGAAGATCATATGGAACCAACATAGGTGCCATCAATGGTGGGCTGGATAAAGAAAATGTGGTACATAAGCACCATGGAATAATATACAGCTGTAAAAAAGAATGAAATTTTGTCTTTTGCAGAAATATGAACACAGCTGGAAACCATCATTCTAAGTGAATTATAAAAGAAGATCATATGGTGTAGAGCAAAAAGGGATTATTAATATTTTTATGATATGATTCTGTTTTATTAAAGAAAATAAGTCTATGAGAGATGATATAACAGTTTACAATATGCCATTAAACTAATAAATGCACACATGATTAAACAATATTGGTGTTCTTACTTTTAAATGAGAAAACATTTACATTGGACTGATAGCATCTGAATCTTAAATTAACAATGAGATAATAAATACTAACTGGGTTCTATTTTCTATCCTTATATTTTAAGTCATATTGTACATTTCTTAGATGCTAAATGGGGACCAAAATCAGTCTTTTTATACTTATTGAATAAATATAAAATGCCAAATATTTTAGATAATTTAATCATTTGTCAATTTAGTTTTACAAAATCTTCAATTCTCAAAATCAACATGTTGAGCATTTCTTTATAGGCAGTCAAATCCCTTTTTGTAGACAATAATAGTAACAGTAAATCAAAAGATTTCTATTTACGTATGAAGTCGGAACAGAGTAAGTGAGTTGTATAAAGTATTTGATATCATTAAGATACAACAACTTCTTAATACATTTAAAATAAATTATATTTGTGGCTGAGATTGAGGCACTTAAAATCCATCAGCTACAACCCACTACCTCTATCACCACTTTAGGGAAGGCATCATAACTATATAGAATACTAAATATTGATGGGTGATGTTCCTTCTCCCCCAGATAGTGACTAGGTAGAAATTTTTCTATTTTATCTTCTTTGAGTATAGGTGAAAACATACTTAATGAAAGAATATAATAAAGAAAGTTTCAGTTTTAAAAACTCAATTTTAAACAATTAAAACATTTTCTTTAACATCTTAAAAATCTCTCCATCTTGTCCTTGTCCCACTCTGATCTCACACTAAAGAGATCAGTTGAATTATAAGTTTTTAAATTATAAGTTTTTCTTGTTGCAATCACCGTATCTTTAAAGCTTTTACTTCTATTTTCTGATTACCCATATGTACAATATTTTCTGACTCTATAGATGAATTTATGAGAAATTTAGTGCATTTCTACAGACATCCACCCCTTTTCCCTGCATCTTTCATCCCCTGATTTTATATGTATGTGTACACAACACACCTACACACACACACTACATATGTAATCTGTCCTATGATCATTTTTATAAACAAGCAATATAATTAATTCTGTTCATTATTGAAGATGGATGTATTGGGGGCATGGATAGTTAAATAACGAGAGGAGTAGACATTAATGCAGAATATTTCTACTTATTTTTAGGAGAGAACAAAGAGTAGAAATCTTAGCACAGAAGGCCTCAAAAAGTGTCTGCAATAGCATAGGTCAGTGTGGTTATCTTACTCCTTGTTATTTGATCTGCCATGAGCAGGGACAACTGAAAGTGGGGTTAAAAAGTAAAACTGGCAACCAGAAGGTTACTTGAAGTTCTATTTGTGGTATAACTGTGCTTCCTGGACATCCTAAACTCTTCTCCCCAGAATAGAACTAATAGGACCTTTATTATCTGGCAAAATATGTATGTCTTAAGCAAAATTAAAAAAAAAACAGATACTTTTTAATAGAAATAGCTCTAGTGTATCTGTGAATGCCTCAGAACAAGGCACATCTTTTCTGGCATTTGAAAACCTTACAACATGTTTAGGATCGTGTGCTGTAAACCTGAACACTATGCACATTACACCTAATGTGCATATCACTCAGACTTTATTCTCAAAAGAGAGGTCAACTGATACAGAGACGTTCAACTAACAAGAGGGAAAATCTATCCCTACTATCTTTCTTGGTCTGTTATTCACAACCTTGATGATATTATTATAATCAATTGATATATGAGTAAAGTCACAAGCATGAAAAAGAAAGATAAAGATAAACAAAAACTTAACCCAGAAGGAAAAAAGATAATTTAAAAACAAAGGAGACTTTTAAAAAATTTGAATATTTTGTTTTGTTTTGTTTTTTTAAATCAGAGTCTCACTCTGTTGCCCAGGCTGGAGTGCAATGGCACACTTACGGCCACCACAGCCTCAACCTGCTGGACTCAGGCGATCCTTCCGTTTCGGCCTTCCACATAGTTGGAACCACAGGCATGAGCCACCCTGCACAACTAATTTTTTGATTTATTGTGGAAGTGAGGTCTGGCTAAGTTGCCCAGGCTGGACTCGAACCCATGGACTCAGGTATTCCTCTCACCTCAACCTCCCAAAGTGCTGTAATTACAGGCGTGAGCCACCACGCCTGGCTATATTCTCAGTTTAATATAAAATGCTTATTTTAAACCCTTAAGTTTTGAAGCAATTAGTTTTGTAGTAAGAGTAATTAGAAGAGTCATCATAGCATAATCCACTATTTTATAATCTTTGATTTTTATCACATACTTATAGAATTATTGTGATATCTCAGAAAATACAAACATATTAAATTCATAGGCCAGAAAAATAATAGAAATATATTACTCATGTATGTTAAAAGTCATCAACTATGAGTCAAACTATAGAGTACATTCTAAGATTAAAAATGTAGATTCTCTTTTCTTAAGTGCTATAACTTTTTCAAAATTACAGAACATTATTAGGTTGATGCATAAGTTCATAGTTTTTTGTTTTTGGCATGACAATATTGTGTTGTTAGGAGTTGGTTTATTGTTTGTCATCTGTAGTGACAATGTTGTGCTTGAGAATACACCTTACATTTTGCAGATCTGAAGAAAGTTAGTGCTATTTATAAGCTAAAAAAGATGGAGTGTCAAGTGGAAAGAAAAAGAGCACTTCTGACATGATTTTCTGTTTGAGTTTAACAGAGGAGTAAAGGCAGCAGAGACGACTTGAAACATTAGTGACATGTATGGGGAGAATCCATGGGGAAAAGATGTCAAGAAAATGGTTTTGTCATTTCAAAGAGGATCTCTTTGTCCTGAATGATTCTCCATTTTCAGGAAGATAAATAAACTTTAATGAAGACAGTTTAATCCTCGCCAGTCAACCCTAGAATTTGAATATGTGATGAACCGTGACCATCATGCAATATTTGCCTTCAATGCACATGTGAAAAACGCTTTGAACTTATGCATCAGCCCAATGGTTAATCTTCATATTGATTCTATCATGATTTTTATTTTTTGTAGTTTTCTGCTATATTTCTTTATTGTTGTTTCGCAGAAAAATATATATCAATGGCGTTCTGGTTTTATCAGAAACACTGTGTTCAATGCTCTACCCATTTTCTTCTTGAAGCCATGCTTCGTGTATTCTTCTAAATTTCTGATTTCATTTAAGATCATTGTTTTGCGAGTCTGTTATATGTCAACACAGATGTGTTTACGTGTCTATATATATGTATACACATATATAATATATATACATATATTATATATACACATTATATATATATATATATATATACACATATATATGAATTGTTTTTGGGATTTTGGACCCATTGAAGCACAGGATTCCCCCTCTAGTGTTCTAGGAACCCATCAACATGAGTGTACACCACCAGCTAGCATTGTTATAAGAGGCTGCGTTCAGCTACGGTGAATTTTTCTTTTCTTTTTTATTTTTTTTTGGAGATTCTTTCGACACGTTTGCTTATTTCATGATGGATGATTTATGAGTATACCTGCTCATATCACGCTGAGTGTTCAGAGTTTTTGACCCGATGGGCATGTCCCCTATTCCCCACCTTCCTTCTTCACCTGGTCTTACCCAAAGCAACTTTTTTTGTTGTTGTTTCCCCGGATTTAAAAAAGTCCTCAAAGGGAAGTGTTTTGCCTAGGTGGAAGAGGTGAAGTAAAAAACGGTAGAAGCAGTAAAATGCATCAAAACGGACGAGTTCAAAAACAGTTTTGAGGAGTGGAAAAAGCATCTTGATATTTGCAATGCATCAGACAGAAAGTACTTTGAAGGCAACTGAACTTTAAACATGCAAGAATAAATATACATTTTTTAATAGACAAATTCTGGTATTTTGACCCCTGCTTCATATATAAACACTCCCCCCCACTCCACACACACATATTAGTACCATAATTTTTAGGATTTTTCCAAGACTCCTCTTTTGTGTATTTCTATATCATGCTGCCAGAGTATCAAGACATTCTTTCCTGATTACTAATTTTTTTCAACCTGCAAACCTAAGAATTTACTTTTCTGTTCGAATGTAATCACTGCCACTAATACCCAAGTCAAAATCTGCTGGATTCTGTATCTTGCTTTTCATTCAAGTGTCATGAAGATGTTTAAAAATGTTAACCACACGTCTTAGTAGCTGTCCCCTAATTTATTTCTAATTCTTTTAGCATTTCCCACACTTTGTTTTAACAGTTTTCTGACCAGTGAAGTCTGCTTTTTGAATGAACTTTCGTTCAGATGGAATATGTTCTTTTAAGAATCATTTGTTCTGCATTTCCACTGTATATCTGACTCCACATTAAGTGCTGGTGAAACAAAGATTACAAACCTTCAAGTAGTGCATAATATAGTGGGAAGACCGAAAAATAAAGAGGCACATGGCAATACATTGTTTACAATTGTATAATAGAAACAAAAGTAAAATAGTGTTGTATGGTCCAATGAAATAGTTACTGAAAATTACATGAAGACAAATTTTAGCTTATAAAGATGAGCTTTGTCGTGATGGGCTACCTCAAAAAATGTTGAGTTCTCTGTCACTATAGAATTTTAGACATAGATTGCAACTACTTGGTGGGGTCTAATAGAAGAAATCCAAACACCAAATGAGTATATTTATTAGAAGCCTTTAAAAGATTCTTCACACCCTGAGACTTTTTGAAATCTATTCACAGCTCTGCTTGGGGCTACTGACTAATTGTGAAACCTTTGATTTCTAAAATCTTGAGTTGTCTTCTAAGTATTAATAGATGATTATTAGAGAAAAGGCATTAAGTGTCACTTGAACACTTCTCTATTATTCTGAGAAGAGTATTTTATCCATTAGTACAATTTTTTTGTGGAATGGAAAAATGACTCAGTCTGCTTTATATCTTGACAAAAAATATAAAGAATGATTATGTTGCATAATTTTTGCATCCTTTGTCTATATAATATGTAATAAAATACATTGACTAGTTGATTGAATAACTGGCATTGTACTTTCTCCTCTCAAATGCTTGGCTCTTTAGAAAATGTAAACACACAAAAAAAAAATTTAAAAAAACTTTCACCTGGAGTTCATATAGCTAAAGTAAAGGTACTTAGGAGGCAAGCACTCTCTTCTAATTGATTGGAAATATTCCTAAGAAGACTGAATGAAGCAGTCCTGTCATGTACAGCATGAAATAATTCAGTCTAAACCCGAAACCTATGTGGAATGACCTGTAGATTGGGAAGGTTCTGGAATTCATAGAGGCATTTCTAGAATATAGTCATTAAAATACCATTTCTTGTTGGCAATGCATAGTTCTAAATTGATTTAAATCTTAATTTCTGGCTGTGATTTTTCAATCTATCAAAGTATTTTAATTAGTTATGTTATTTAAAACTTCAATTATACATTCAAATACTTTTATATTGTCATTATTGTTTATCCTTGAAAGTGTGTGTGTGTGTGTGTGTGTGTTCTCACACTAGAAGCTTGTCTTTTTCAAAAACTGTACAGTAGAACCCCCTTATATATGGTTTTGCTTTCCGTGGTTTTAATTACCCGTGGACAACCATGGTCAGGAAATACTAAATAGAAAATTTCAGAAATATATAATTCATGTTTTAAATTGCAAGCCGTTCTGAATTGCATGATGAACTCTCAGGTCATCCTGGCTTCATCCTGCCAAGGATAGGAATCATCCCTTTGTCCAGTGTATTCACACTGTATACACTACCTGCCCATTAGTCACTTAAGAGCTGTGTCAGTTATTAAATCAATTGTCATCGTACCCCAGGATGCATGTTCCTGAAGCCCTCATTTAACTTAAGAATGGCCCACAGCACAAGAGTAGTGATGTGGGCATATTGTTATAATTTTTCTATGTTATTATTAGTCATTGTTAACCTCTTCCTATGCCTAATGTATAAATTAAGATTTATCATAGATGTATGAATAAGAAAAACAGCATATATATGTGAATATTATTCATGGATTCAGGCATGTACTAACGGTCTTGAAACGTTTTCCCAAAGAATTAGGGAGAACTATTGTATACAGAAATATTAGTGACTTTCTGGAAATGAGCCAGTGTTTAATATTCTGAGAGAAGTTTTAAAAATAAAATGAGTTCATGAACAATGTTTCAAGTTTTAAACTGCAATTCTGATCACAATATACTGAGTTAATATTCTGAGTTAATATTCTGAGTTATAATACTGAGTTAATATTCTGAGTACTTCGGCTCTAGGAGTCTTTGTTTCTAACACTGTCTTGCTATATATAAAAAATGTAGCCTCAGAATTAGTGGCAAGTGATATATTCTTTGGAATAGATTTACTGTTAATTCATTAGCCAATCACATTATAATTAGATTTTCAGTTTGGAAAACACAATACATTTTCTAGCGTTTTTTATGAGTTTTTTTCTCATTCAAAATGTTTTGTGCAATAAGCATAAAGGCAAATGGAAAAAAACAATTGGCATGATATTATATTCAGAAAGGAAAAATAATTGAAATACAAATTACAGAACAAGAGAGTTCTTCATAAAGACCATAAAGACACAGTAACAAATAACTTCTCTATTCATATTTCTTAATATAAAATTTTTATTTGCTAGTTACCATGTCTTTAATTTGACTGAAACTAATAAAAATATTACATGAAGAGAGAAACATGGACTTCAAAAATTAATTGTATTGTATTTTTATATTTAACATAAATATAATTTTCAAATGTTCTAATAGTACCTCCATATTTTTATCAGAATAAACTTGAGAAAATATTTATAATATCAGAATAATACATTTTTAAAATCATGCAAAATTTGAAAATTAGCTAAATGTCTATGTATAAGTAAATACTTGACATTAAGCATATAGAACACTATATAACTACTATATAACTTTTAAAGTATTACATAATGATAAAAGTAGAAAATTATAGCACCAGTGTAAATAATTGTACATATATCATAAATAGGTATATATTCAGAAAGAACTAAAATAGTATATGTCTGGTGGTTACAATATGGTATGTATATATATTTGGGGAGGGACTTGAGGAAGGTAAAGGTTTTATTGTATTAGCTTTATAATTTTACTGTAAGCATTAGAAAATTTCTTCATAAGCTTTATTTTTTTCTTTCTGCTAACCTCATTTATTGCCTTAAATCCTCATGAACGAATGTATTTAGATTTGGAATGGGTAAACAAACATGAAATTAGGTTGAAACAATGATTTCTAGAAAATAGAAAATGTGCCTTTTATTTTTACTATGAAATTTGGATTGAAAAAATATTTTTAAAAGATACATAAGACTTGTCTTGAATTATAAAGAAATGAGTTTAACAGGTAACTAGGAGAATATCATTTTTCTGTTAGAGAGTAAGATTATAAGCCTTGCATGAATCGAACTTTCTTAATTCAGATAAATGAAAGACTTTCTGTAGAATCTGGCTTTAGAAACTTAAAACAGAGTTCTTTTCCCAATTTTAGCTTATTTTTATCTCATATTATAAAATTACCAGTCTACTTTTGCTATAGTTTCTTTATCTTTTATTCTATCCCTCTCATCTTATCTTAAAAATTTGAGTATCTGTCTGTAGGAAATGTTCTTTCCTATGTTAGTCCAGGCACCCGTAACAAACAAAATTGTAAAGAAATAACCATGACAAGAGGTTGACTTTTAATAAGTGTCTGTGCATAGTACTTTTAATAAGTACTGTGCATAGTGTGGAATATTTTCTAGCAGGCAATTTTCACAAAATTGAACCATATTCTTTCTTTCTTTCTTTTTTTTTTTTTTTTTGGAGTCTCACTCTGTCGCCCAGACTGGAGTGCAGTGGCCGCTCCCGGCCACCGCAGCCTCGACCTGCTGGGCTCCGGTGATCCTTCCGCTTCAGCCTTCCAGGTAGCTGGATCTACAGGTCTGCGCCACAATGCCCGGCTGACGTTTTTATTTATTGTAGAAATGAGGTCTCACCAAGTTGCCCAGGCTGGTCTCAAACCCCTGGGCTCAGGTGATCCTCTCGCTTCCACCCCCCAAAGTGCTTGGATTATAGGCATGAGCCACTGTCCCCGTCAAGACTGGTATTTTTAAAGAGATTTGGAAATATGAGAAATTGTTCATTATTATAAGCACTGTTTGTTAGACAGGCAATGGAAAAGGTAGGCTGTGGATCCTGAAACAGAACTTAATATAACAGTGACTTAAACAAAATACAACTTTTCTCCTCTCTTACAAATAGCCTAAACATAAACAGCCCCGGGCTGATATGAAGCCTTCGTGGCATCAGAGAACTAGGCTGCTTCTACCTACTGGGCTGGTGTTCCTTAGGAGTGCCCCATCCTGTGTGGTCCAGGTCCTACCACATTCACGTTCCAGGCAATGGGAAGAGGAAACAGGAAAGACGAACTCACCCCGCAGCTCTTTCTAAACACAGGTGAACTAAAAGAAATCTTAGCTTTAGCGTTTGATGTAGTCTGCCATAAGGACTGTGAGGGTAATCTCTCTGGTTACTTTCCAGGGCAAAGAGCCGATGTACAACAGCGAGGCCGGGTCAGGGGTGAGCAATTGAAGAGAATACAGCTGCTCGTTCCAGGTTAACATGAGCTGCTTGCAAAAACGGGCAGAATGCAAATAGACACATATAGTATGGTCAGAATATATAAAAATATGCCCAAGGAAAAGACTTCAGGAAAACATAATGAACTATTAATAAACGTTGTCTCTGTGAGGTAGGTGAGCTTTCTTTTTATTTTTTTCTTGTGTTTTGCTGTATTAAAAAAAAAAATTTAGTCCAGGCACAGTGGCTCAAGCCTGTAATCCCAGGACTTTGGGAGGCGGAGGCAAGAGAATTATCTGAGCTCAGGGGTTCAAGACTAGCCTGAGCAACATGGCGAGACCTCCTCTCTATAATAAATAAAAAAATCAGTCAGGCATGGTGGCACATGCCTGTGGTTCCAGCTTCTTGGAAGGCTGAGGTGGAAGGATCACCTGAGCCCAGCAGGTGGAGGCTGCGGTGGTTGTGAGCATGCCATTGCACTCCCGCCTGGGCGACAGAGTCTCCAACTAAAAAAAAAATTATAATGAACAAGCATTATTAGATCTT